>RJVU01017312.1:2508758-2526647 GCA_003731715.1 Anabarilius grahami
TATATATATATATAATATATTTTTTTTATTTTATTTTTTTACAAATATATTTAACAACAAAAAAAGCATGTTAGTTTATTTTCTTGGCCATTAAAGTACACTTTGTAATATAGTATATTTTATTGCTATACCATGCTACGGTCAGGGTGTTGCTTCCCCATCTTCAATGTAAGTCTATGAAATTTTTTGGCCATTTTATTGTCTGCTAAGTGACAATTATAAGTCTGTTCACTTAGAAAAGTAACAACACATCTCTCCTCAACAATTTGCTTGATTTGAGGTACGCAGGATGAGTTACAGCCAAAGTTTGGTAGGGTTAAGGAGTTTGCTCAAATCCCAGTGATAATAGTGATGCTTCATTCAGCATGCGCCACTAGTCAGTAATGCATTTTAAACCATATCAAACTTACTGTGAAAAAGCCTTTGTGATATAATTAATATTCGTATGTACAAAATTAATTTAATAAAATTATTTTTTAAGAACTTCATAGGTTTCAGATAAATGAATTTTAAAGAACAGCGGATTTCTTTATGAAAAAAATGGAACAAAATCGTAAGAAGTCTGCTTTCTTGAGGGCCCTGTTTGCTTTAGCTTTGTCCTCTTATTGCAGTAAGTATTGAGGGGTGAGGAGCCCCGGAAGACATAAAACTTTTCGCAGCTTGTGTATTCTGTTTCATGAGCAGAACTTCAGAGAGCAAATGAGCTGCACATGTCTGACACGCTCATGTAAATTAGATAAGAACTTCAACCTTGCCCCAGTGCTATGCAAACTTCATTTGGTTTTATATATTAATCATAAACATTCAATATATGCAGTATTAATTGCCCTACATATTACGCAGCTGTCATTTAAGCTGGCCTGAACTAGACTTAGAGATCACTTGAATCTTTGGTCTTAAATCAAAACCGGCAGGAGTCCTTGTTCTTTCATTGTTATGGCTAAAACTTCATCTGGACTAGACAGAGCAGCTGAAAACAAGAGAGATGTGCATTAAACTACTGTGATTGAACATTTATACATTTGGCAGACACTTTTGTCCAAACTTTTATCCTTTTATTTGTATAATATGTGTCTTGGCCTAGGTTTTGCTAACTCTTTCCTCGGCATTGACAGAATTTTCCAGCAGTCCATGTTTTGACTGTTATATGGTAGGGGGTGCTATTACGCATCTTCTGAAATAGTGCAGAATCTCCGGATCCAAAAACAAGCGAAGAAGAAGCAGAAACAAGCGATAGAAGCATTGATTACGCACATGTAAAATAACACGATCATCAAACATTAAACAGCATTTAAATCAAAACTGCCTAAAGTTACCGAATGAAATGTCGACCCAGGATGAGTTACGGGACTGTGAAGCTTTGGAGGGGTTGATGGACTCGAACTTTTCCTTCTATGTTTTGATAATCGCTCTGAATCCGATCTGTACGTAGTCTTTGATGTGAAGCTAGTATTTGTTTGATATATTGTATGTTCAGATATTCATACAACAAAATATTCTGGGGGCCACAAAACGTTTGTGAAAATGAACAAAAATGCTGGCGCATTTAAAAAAAAATGCTAGTGGGGAAAGAGTCACTGTGCGTTCACACCGCCGCCGGCGAGAGCGTCAACATTCGCCTTGACCGCCCTGCCAACAACGCTGTACTGTTCGTTCAAACCGCCGCCGGCGGGAGGGTCAAAGTAAATGACAAGTTGTGGCAACCAATTGGAATCCTCTCAAGCGAGGACCTCTACAATCCGATTGGTTGCCGCCGAACCGCGTCATAGCTCATTACCATAAAGTTGACTTGATTTCAACTCTTCTCGACGGTCTCACCGTCCAAGACGCGCCACGCCGCGCCGCTCTCGCCGGAGCTCGCCGCCGGCTCTCATTGAAAATGAACGACTTCCTGTCACTTTGACGCTCTCGCCGCCGGCAGTGTGAACACACAGTCAAGCTCATCTGTGATGATGCTTAAGTGTATTTGATTGTTGATATTTTCTTGCCCCTTAAAGTACATTTTGTAATATACTGAAGTTTAATCATTTTGGTTAGGAATGTTTTATATATAATAGGGGTCTAACGGTACATGTATTCCTCTAAAATCATCACGGTACAGACGTCATGGCTCGGTGCATACAGCAGAGATGGGCACTCGAGTTAGAGACTCGGACTCGAGTCGCATTTTAACAGACTTAAGACTCGGACTCGGACTCAGACTCGACCTGAAATGACTTCAGACTTGACTCGACTCGGCACAAAAGAATCGGAATATTTTAAAAACGACTCAAGTCTTTTACCCTTAACTACTGATATAATAAATAAAGAATATGTGTTGTGTTTAAATAGTTTTATAATATCTGCGTCTCATATATTTCCTTACGTGTCGTTGTAAATCAGATTCTAGTCATAGAATTTGATAACGTATGTCTGTGCGCGTAAACTCCGAAATGTCATAAGAGTCCCATGAAACATGACGGGAGCCACCATGCCATATATTCTTTCGTTTGGGTTTATTATCACGTCAGATCGGCTAGATGCACAGAATGTGGGAAAACAATTAAAGACACCGGAACAACATCATCAAATTTTTTGAGACATCGCATCCACAAGGTTAGTCGCATTAACTCATGCAGCTAGCTATTATACTGTGGTGTAGCTGCATGGCTCTTTTGAATTGCCAGCCTGTTAAAATATGAACAAAAAAAATCTAGACTTTAAACCTAGCGCTACGTTTTATCAATTTTTTCGTATTATATGCAGCTTTTCTCTTTCTTAATGTGTGTCCATAAGAGAGAGAGACAGAAAGAGATGTTAATCCATTTATTACTTAAAGCTTATATTTTAACGTATCACAATCAGCATGCGTAGAGTTATCTATTGACATTTTTAAACATTCCGAGGTTTGATATTTTCTGATAATGACTGTCGTCACTAACAACGAAGCTGTATAACAAACTGCTGTATAACAAACCGTGACTCACTGGCGCCATCTTGCGTCCACTTAGCGACTGTATTGAAAATGACTACTCGTATTGCCAGGACGACTGTTTTGTGCATTGTAATGGATTATAAAGTTACAAGCTGGATGTACATTATCCCTTACATCATAGGACCTTAATTTCAAATAAAACATTTGATAGAAAGATCATATTATTTTGTCTATATAATACAACTAGGATAAAAAATAGGATTTGATTATGAGTATTTTTTTTTTTAATGACTCGAGACTCGACTCGGACTCGTGACAAAAGACTCCAGACTTGACTCGGACTCCAGATAAAAGACTTGTGAACATCTCTGGCATACAGTCAGATGACGAATACAATCAGTCAAGCGATCCACACTCCAATCCAGAAGGGGGCGCGTGCCGTAATGCAACGCTGTTTGCTAACCACCACAACAGAAAAAAAGCCATCCTTTTTGTTTTCTTAATTTCATAAAAGCAAAATGCTTTGTTTTTATTGTGAGTGTACCGTGTACACAAATAAAAACAGACCCTTTACAGTTGCGAATGATGTCTTACTCTTATCTGTATGCCCATAAATGACGGAGTATCATAAGTTGTTTCCGCTGTTATAATAAAACAGAATCATTTGGCATTGTGCTAATTTGTGTCGTTACTCGTGGAAGTCTCACGACTACAGTCCAGTGATGAAATATGCGTGTCCAGGAAATTTGAAGCTTCAGGTGCCGCTTGACTCGCTGTCTCATCGTGGAAAGGTCTCGCTCATCTTTCTGATTTCATGAAAAAGCGTAATATTGAACTTTGACAAACCGTAACCCCAAAACCGAGGTACGTACCGAACCGTGATGTCTGTGTACCGTTACACCCCTAATATATAAATATAGGCAATAGTAAACATGATGCTTGCCTTTGCAAACACTGCTAATATAAGGATGGCATACTCACCTCTACATCATAAACTTTTTCCTCATTATTTGAAGTGTATTATAAACCAGTTAAGTACCTTAAGGCTGAAAATCATAGCATGTAATGATCTAAAAGTTCATTTTACCTGAAATGAAAAAATGCCAAATTCATACATCTTCTATGTTAAATCTGAACCTGACCTTCCCGTGCCCTCAATTAAAAGCCCCTCCTCCTTTTTTCATATTCAAATGGCGAAATTACATGCACAGGACCGAATATAATTGTGTTTTGTATCTGTTGACTAAATACAGGTTCTGCCGAGAAGAAAAAAGCTGGCTCCAACTGTTTATTGCAGCACTGCTTTGTTCCACTCCACCCCAAACGGCTTCAAATCATCGGGGAGATTGTTAAGCTTCTGTGGAAATTACGGAAATGCGGGGGAAATGGACGAGCTGCACTTCATAACAATTAATCAGGGACTGCTGATTAATAAAGTTCATTTTTTATTCTCGATGATTCAGGGTATTATCAAAAGGACACTGTCCTTGTCATTTTGATTAACACACCCATCTTCCTCCTGCGGTGGGACGCGGCGAAGGGAGACGCTCTCTTGTGCCCATAAAATAAATATTGAATGAGAATATTAACTCGTTAACCTTGACAACTATTTGTAATTTTCATAAGGGCTAAACTCGCAAATTCAGCACAAAAAAATAAAAAAAAATAAAGTAAAACCTGCTGTGGGGGTTGAATAAAGGCCTCGGCGAAGGGGGGCGGAGGGGGCAATAACAACACACAACAAATTAGAGCGAATGAAGAATGCTACTGCATGAATCCTGTCATTTTTATGGGCTGCAATGATTAATTTGTTTGTTCAAATTCTCAATTAAGCCGGGAGGAGGAGAATTAGAAAGCCAGAGAGATGCAATGCGCCGTTGTCTCGCCTTTGCCTGCAGCATCAGGGGAGAAGCGGAAGCGCTCGTATACCTGCGGTGGCTCCGTGCTACGGCCCCTGAAGTCAAACGCCACGCTTTTATTTCCAACGCTAAGCAAATCAATATCAATTCCCGGATTGTTTCAATAATGTTTAGTCACGGTATTCCTCAAGTCCTTTGTCACATAATTATGTAGACACCAGAACTGTGTTTCACAGCATTGCAGGCTGATGTGATTGAACACCCCACATCATGTGTGTCTCTTAGCTTAGCAGTCACACAGAGGATGATGTATGGGGCTCTCCGCTTGTCCTCTCAGGGGCCCCGTGCTTTTATTGTGTGCCGGAGTGACAGATGTTTCTCAAATGACCATGTCCCTCATGCGCTTTGCACCTTACAAAACCCTGTCTTATGTGACATGAATGGAAACGCTCTCTTACTGCACACCACTATTATAGACTCCTGAAATCCTGAAAGGCATTTGTCAGAGACTCAGAGAAGCATGCCTGTGGATGACCGATAGTGCCAGTTCGGGACAAAATACTGTTTTTTACAAATCTGTACGACAGTCTGGAGAGAAATACAGACAGCTTGTTTTGGCATTCATACAAAAATAAAAAATACAAAATTGTGAGTCCAATCAACCTGAATTTACATCTTTTACAGCTTTTGACATCTGTGTATTCTTATAAAGAAAATAATCACAATTTTACATTTTATTAAGAAAGTCTTAGTGTTGCTTGCTTGTGTGAAACTCACTGCTATGCAGGGTGTGCCAAGTGTGGTTGCCAGTGTGTTACTATGTGCCTGTTGGGGTGTTCTAGATTGGTTGTTACTGTTGCTATGAGATTGCTAGGGCATTTTGGGTAGTTTCTTTTGTTGCTGTGTGGCTGCCAGGGTGTTACTATGTTTTTGCTAGGGTGTTCTAAGTGGTTTCTGGTGTTGCTGTGTGGTTGCCAGGGTGTCGCTTTGTAGTTGCTAGGGTGTTCTAAGTGGTTTCTAATGTTGCTGTGTGGTTGCTAGGGCATTCTGGGTTGTTGTCAGGGTGTTTCTGTGTGGTTGTTAGGGTGTTCTAGATTGGTTGCTACTGTTGCTATGAGATCATTAGGGTGTTCTAAGTGGTTTCTAGTGTTGCTGTGTGGTTGCTAGAGCCTTTTGGGTGGTTGCTAGGGTGTTTAGAGTGGTTCCTAGTGTTGCTGTGTGGTTGCTAGATCCTTCTGGGTAGTTGCTAGGGTGTTTAGAGTGGTTCCTAGTGTTGCTATGTGATTGTTAGGGTGTTCTGGGTGGTTTCTAGTGTTGCTGTGTGGTTGCTAGAGCCTTTTGGGTGGTTGCTTGCTAGGGTGTTTAGAGTGGTTCCTAGAGTTGCTGTGTGGTTGCTAGATCCTTCTGGGTGGTTGCTAGGGTGTTTAGAGTGGTTCCTAGTGTTGCTATGTGATTGTTAGGGTGTTCTGGGTGGTTTCTAGTGTTGCTGTGTGGTTGCTAGAGCCTTTTGGGTGGTTGCTTGCTAGGGTGTTTAGAGTGGTTCCTAGAGTTGCTGTGTGGTTGCTAGATCCTTCTGGGTGGTTGCTAGGGTGTTTAGAGTGGTTCCTAGTGTTGCTATGTGATAGTTAGGGTGTTCTGGGTGGTTTCTAGTGTTGCTGTGTGGTTGCTAGAGCCTTTTGGGTGGTTGCTTGCTAGGGTGTTTAGAGTGGTTCCTAGAGTTGCTGTGTGGTTGCTAGAGCCTTCTGGGTGGTTGCTAGGGTGTTTAGAGTGGTTCCTAGTGTTGCTATGTGATTGTTAGGGTGTTCTGGGTGGTTGCCAGAGTATTGTTAGGGTGTTGTGGGTGGTCTAGTGTTGCTGTGTGGTTGCCAGTGTGTTACTGTGTGGTTGTTAGGGCGTTCTAGATTGGTTGATACTGTTGCTATGAGATTGTTAGGGTGTTATGGTGGTTTCTAGTGTTGCTGTGTGGTTGCCACGGTGTTGCTATGTTATTGCTAGTGTTGCTATGTGATCGTTAGGGTGTATCTAGTGTTGCTGTATGGTTGCTAGAGCCTTTTGGGTGGTTCCTAGTGTTGCTGTGTGGTTGCTAGAGCCTTCTGAGTGGTTGCTAGGGTGTTTAGAGTGGTTCCTAGTGTTGCTGTGTGGTTGCTAGAGCCTTCTGGGTGGTTGCCAGAGTATTGCTAGGGTGTTGTGGGTGGTCTAGTGTTGCTGTGTGGTTGCCAGTGTGTTACTGTGTGGTTGTTAGGGCGTTCTAGATTGCTTGATACTGTTGCTATGAGATTGTTAGGGTGTTCTGGTGGTTTCTAGTGTTGCTGTGTGGTTGCCAGGGTGTTGCTATGTTATTGCTAGTGTTGCTATGTGATCGTTAGGGTGTATCTAGTGTTGCTGTATGGTTGCTAGGGTGTTCTGGGTGGTTGTTAGGGTGTTGCTTTGTGGTTGGCAGAGCCTTCTGGGTGGTTGCTAGGGTGTTTAGAGTGGTTCCTAGTGTTGCTATGTGATCATTAGGGTGTTTTTAGTGGCCTAGTGTTGTTGTGTGGTTGCTTGGGTGTTCTGGGTGGTCGCCCAGGGTGTTACTATGTGGTTGCTAGGGTGTTCTACATTGGTTGCTATGAGGTTGCTAGGGCATTTTGGGTGGTTTCTAGTTTTGCTGTGTGGCTGCCAGGGTCTTGCTATTGTTGCTGTGTGGTTGCTAGGGCCTTCTGGGTGGTTGATAGGGTGTTTTAAATCGTTCCTAGTGTTGCAATGTGATTGCTAGGGAGTTCTGGGTGGTTGCTAATGTAGCTAGGAGATTGCTAGGGAATTCTGTGTGGTTTATTGTGTTGCTGTGTGCCTGCCAGGATGTTGTTATGCATTGCTAGTGTTGCTGTGTGGTTGTTAGGGCGTTCCGGGTGGTTTCTAGTGCTGCTGTGTGGTTGCCAGGGTGTTGCTATGTAGTTGCTAGGGTGTTCTGGATGGTTTAAAGAGCCACCCCCAAGTCTGAATAACATTCTGGTTTCTAAATATTGCTTGACCCCATCCTATAATGTAAGTTAAACAGATTTTTTCACATTTTATTGTCCATCAGGTGAAAATCATCTGATCACTTGGAAAAGAAATATCACACCTCTCCTAAACATGCTGCACAACTTGTCTTATGATTTATGTATGTAGCACAAATTGTGCGCTGAAGTTTGATACTTACGATTAGGGACTTGAACAAATTATGAGCAACAGTGAATTTTGCCTTAACATTAGCTCTAATAATGCAAATTGTAAGGAATGGACATTAATCTCAAAGGTGCTTATATATTTTTTTTGCCCTTTAAAGAGTTGGATGAATTCTCCAATAAAACTCTAGTGCATTTAACAGACGAGTCACTTTATTTAATGGTGTCCACTGGCTCCCCATGAACAAGGTGTCCTTTACAAGCTCAGGACAACATTGACTAGAGCCTGTGCTTGTGCAGTGAAAATGCTTATTAGTCAAACAATCCCCATCGGAATAATGCCTCCGTCAGCCTGTGGTGAAGGATAACCACATCGGTGACAGTCCGGCACCCAGGTCCTGCTGGAGATCAGGTACAAGGAAGAAAGCACTTGAATCAGTCAAGCTTGTGTTGACATCCAAGTAGAAGGAAATTAAAGAACATCAGCCAAGTATCGCTACTATTATTTCTCATATTTAGGGTTATGTAGATACTTAGACTTAGAATTGTTGCCTTGTGAACAATAAAACTGGCACAAGAATGAAGCCATGTCTGGAGACTAGAATATCAAACAGTAAATTATTTGGTAAACAGTAAATAATCATGAAAACATCCTAACAACGCCTTAGCAACCATCAAATACACCCTAGCAACGCCCTAGTAACCACACACAATAACCTAATATTTGCACAGGCTAGCACCACTCATATTTTCTTTTGAAAGGGATTCAAGCCATTTCTGGAGACTAGAATATCATGGTGACTTGAGGGTGGATTTTGTAAACAGTAAACAACCATGAGAACATCCTAACAATGCCTTAGCAACCATCAAAAACACCCTAGCAATGTCCTGGTAACCACACACAACAACCTAATATTTTCTCTCGAAAGGGATATTTTCTCTTGAAAGGGACTCAAGCCATGTCTGGAGACTAGAATATCATAATGACTTGAGGGTGGGCTTGGTAAACAGTAAACAATCATGAGAACATCCTAGCAATGCCTTAGCAACACCTTGGTAACCATATACAACAACCTAATATTTGCACAGGCTATCACTCATATTTTCTTTTGAAAGGGTTTCAAGCCATGTCTGGAGATCAGAATATCACGGTGACTTGAGGGTGGACTTTGTTAACAGTAAACAACCATGAGAACATCATAACAACGCCTTAGCAACCATCAAAAACACCCTAGCAATGCCCTGGTAACCACACACAACAACCTAATATTTTCTCTTGAAAGGGATATTTTCTCTTGAAAGGGACTCAAGCCATGTCTGGAGACTAGAATATCATAATTACTTGAGGGTGGGCTTGGTAAACAGTAAACAATCATGAGAACATCCTAGCAATGCCTTAGCAACACCTTGGTAACCATATACAACAACCTAATATTTGCACAGGCTATCACTCATATTTTCTTTTAAAAGGGTTTCAAGCCATGTCTGGAGATCAGAATATCATGGTGACTTGAGGGTGGACTTTGTTAACAGTAAACAACCATGAGAACATCATAACAACGCCTTAGCAACCATCAAAAACACCCTAGCAATGCCCTGGTAACCACACATAGCAACCTATTATTTGCACGGGCAAGCACCACATATTTTCTTCAGAAAAAATCTACTTTACTTTAGAAAATGGACAGTGGAAAGTTATTATTGATGTCCCTGTATCAAATCTACAGTAGGACCAATACTTTTTTGTACAATAACAGGCAGCAGGCATGTCCTGAAATAAGAGACATATTTAAATACAGGAAGTGGTCCTCTTGTACCCACTTGCCTGAGCAGAATTCCAGCTGATTTTCCTAGGCTCATTCTGTTGTCTGGACGTGACTGATGGATGGTTAATGATAAAAACATTTCCATACCTGGCCTTCATGGCCTTATTGTTCACACGAAACTGGAACATCCTGCCCTGTCTGCTGCAATCACACAGTCCGCAGCTGAGAAGCTCACTGTATCTGGCAGCTGCGCGGTGTGACATGTGGAAATATGGGCCACAAACTGTCAGTGAACCTTGCGGTAAATCTTATGGTTAACCGTGCCATATGCCCCATTGTGCATGTATAAGTAATATTTTTGTTGTTTAAGCTTAACACAGAAATTTGATTATAATCTGATACATTTATAGTAATTCCAAGCTGATCTGATTTGTACACAATGTCTATTCATACTTCTGTATGTTTGGATGGCATTGACTAATAAAAATGCTTTTACATACAACTTTGGAAATGTACTAATGTTTGTGAATCCTCAATACTCAATAAAGTACTCAGTACTGAGAAAATGTCATAAAATATAAGCTTCCAGATGATGAAATCCAGATGATGGTAATGTAAAGCCGGGTGGCAGGAAATGTAGTTCAACAAGTTCAGCAAATATAAAATATAAATGGAACCAATCCTCAATGTTACGATGTAACATTTAAAAGGTTTTTTTTAATCATCTACTCATTTTTTTCTGTGCAACACAAAGGTAGAAATTTTGGAAGAATTATTATGCAGATCTTGTCATTAAAGGATATTAGTTCATAATGACCAAGGGCTGTTAAGCACCAAGAAATGAATAAAGAATCTCATTAAAGTTGTCCAAACGATTTGTATGCTACAGTCCAAGTCTCCTAAACTATTATAGTTGACAATTATAGTTTTTTTTATTTTATTTTCAATTTAGTTTCTTTCTTCCTTTTAATCATTGTTAGTTTTAGTTTAGGTTTAGTTTCAGTTCATTTAGTTTTTATTTGAGTTTTTATGTTTTAGGGCTTCCAAAGTTAATGTGAAAACTGTATCATTCAAAAAGGCTGCGTTATAGTGGTTTTTCATGTGTAAGGCAGACTGGTTGTTTTCAAAGTTTTAGAAAATTCAAAAATTAACAAAACAAATATTACCATAATGTGTGGCCTTTTTTTGTTTTTTTTTGGTCAGTTTTAGAGTCATGAAAAAGTATTTTTGCTTAGTTTCAGTCTTCCTTTATGTTAGGTTTTTATTTTAATTTTAGTTAATGAAAATGTTTTCATGTTTTTAAGTCATACGATGGCTTTGTTTAAACTGTCACCTCCACCAAAACACACTTTTAAGTTCAAGATATAAACGTGGGTAGGTTTGCGCTTTGGGGGAGGGCTAAAATATCAATGAATGACAAATAAAATTTAATTTAACGTCAGATTAGTTCAAACACATTAACTGTACAATATTTAATGGCATTAAACAATCTCCTTCATTATAATTTTTACAAATATATTTTTTAATTCAATATTTTATGAATATTTTGTAAACATTTGTATGTCTCTAAAGCTGTTTACATTTTAGAAGCTTCAATGTGTTGATTGACATTTGTATTTATCGATGTGTATCCAAAAGCAAAATATATGAATGCCTGCAGACACAAATGAGATCATGTTAATTCATCTGCTAATCAATTAGCATTTCTTGAGTTGCTTCAAAATGCAGATAACTTTGTAGTCAAAGTATTCAAAAATAGGTTCGATACAAAATGTGACAGTCAGGCTGTGAACAGATGAGGACAATCTTAACGCTGCTCTTTTAGCCGGCGCCTGAATGCCTTGCGGTTCCCATATCCTGACAACACCGAGCAGGGAAAGAGTTAACCACCCGGGCGCTTAATTGCACGTGACATGTGTTGGAGTGTGACAGATGTGACAGATGATGGAGATGGGGACGAAGAGGGCGTAATCTGGCCCTCGGAGCCGCGTCTTCTCCTTCTGTTAGACCTCCAGAAGCGCCTCCCTAGTGAAGACCTGAAGGTAGTAAATAACAACTCGCCTCTCTGGCCATTATTTAAGCATCTGGTGATGGAAGGAGAGCCCTTGTGCATCACAGAGATCCTGTCAAAATCAGCCAGCCTCAAAACTCTTCAGCAGGCCCCAAACTGCATTTCGTCTAGCAGAAACACGGCTTCATTACTCTAGATTGGGCTGACAGATTCAACATGACAGGAAATGTAACTTTACATTGGTAGATAAAAAAGTAATGCATTATCTATCACATTGATTCTAAACTGGTTTTGCTTCAGAATCCAAATTTCACATTGAATGCCAAGTGGAGATCCAACATGGTTTCAAAATTGTTTAATGCACAAAATTGAATTTCAATGCTTTCATGCTCTCATGCTTTTCATGCAGCCATTACACAACACATTTTTCAGAAATAAAAACTGAAAACTTTTCCCCCCGGTTTCACAGACGAGGCTTAAGCTAGTCCCAGACTAAAATTCATGTTTGAGCTGTTGTAACTGAAAGAAACCTGCTCTGGCATATCTTAAAATATGTCAGTGCCATTGTTTTGTCTCAAGATGCATACGGGTTATGTTTTTTGTTTTTGTTTTTTCTCTAAGGCATATTTATAAAAGCTACTTAAATGTCCTAATTGAACTACGGCCTAATCCTGGCTTAGTCTAAGCCCTGTCTGTGAAACCGGGACAATATGGGTTTTGGCCGTTCATTTACTTGATTTGGGGGCCTGAAAATGCTAACTTTTTGAAAACTACAAAAACACAAATTTGTGAAAACGGTGACGTCATGCTCATGGGTATTACATGTTCAGTATATAAGCACATAGCATTTCTTTACAAAGTGACATCGCCATCTACTGGCCTGGCAGCATAATACAGCATTTTTAGTCATTTTCTCAGATCCGTGTGAACGGGGACCGTTTTGACAATGTTGTCTGTATGCGAAACTTTTAATAAAAAAAACGTTTTCCGTTTTTTGGAACATCATTTTGTTGTGTTAACGCACCCTAAGGTCACGTGTCCACTAAAGCGTTTTTTGCCAGCTGGAAATGCTAGGCGCTCTGCTGAAAACACCTAGCTGTGAGCGCTTGAGAGCGCTTGAGAGCGTTTCGGCAGAGCAGCACTTTTTCAGTTAAGAGTTGAGATGCTTTGCTTGCTAAGATACAGAATATCCGCGGAAGTGGTAGGGTACTAGTATCTCATTTCACAGATAGTTTGTTTCTGTACTGTTTCTATATAAAAATGTCAATACAATGTAGATGATTTGCTCTGTCTCTTGTTTTAAATAATTTTGTTCCATTATGCTTGTTGTCATCTGTTGACGTTGTACTAGCAGAATGTGGTGGTTGGTCGGTGTTGTATTTGTCCCGCCTCTGCTCCACTGTGATTGGACGGCTGGGTACAAAGTGACAGTGATGAACGCTGCGTTTTACCCAAAGTTGAACATTCTTCAACTGTCGGCGACCGGTAAAAAATAGCGAGTGTTCAGCGCTCCAGTGTGAAATAGATGCTCAGCACCTCGTTACGCTCCTGGCGTTTAAAAAAAACGCGGCACTTCCATTGAAAACAATTGGAAAAATGGTGGACACATGGCCTAATTCACTACTAAAATTGCACACAAACCATCTTTATCTCCATGAGTGAAGCCGTATTTAAAGTAGCTTGCACTATTTTGTTTATGGTTTTCAGTGACGGCGTGTCACATGTTCTTGTTCGTATCCAAATACATTTGTGGAATACTATTTTTAGTTTTATTGGATGCCCAATCTTTGACGTCAACAGCAAAAGATATGTGGTTAGTTGAATTTTATTATTTGCATTTAGCATAGTTTCCCCCCCTCCTGTCCATTTTTTGTGTCACAACCCACCAGTTGAGAACCACTAGTCTATCATAATTCTGATAAATGAGTAGATTTCCTTTCCCATGGAAACAGAGACCTTATGTTTGTTTTGATGGGCGAGTACCTACTAAAGGCGAAAGATTAACATTAAGTAAATAATTACCTCATTATTTTAGACAGGGAAAAAAATGTGAAGTGTGTGTGGAATCAATTTAAAACAATGGGAATGCTCTTAGCGAGGTCTGGTTGGGAGCACAAAGGTATATTTGTCTCATGGAACAGATTTACAGCCCTGTTGATAAAAATCTAACTTCCTGGAATCTTTTCAGATGTTTTGAGAAGCTTATGAGACAGCTGTCAAACAGATTTGAAAATGGCTGATTTAGCATTATCCACCATCACGAAAACACGGCTGGGACAATATTAGTCTAGAAATAGCAACAATGTGTGTCTTTGAACGCAGTGTGTAGACCGTCTATCCATTGTCAAAGAGATGAGTTATGAAACTCAGCTGCTTGAGGAAACAGCCAGGTGGGAAAAACAAAACTCTGATTGAAATTCTCTTGGGGAGCGTTAGCGTGATACATATTTGCTCTAGCATTCCTTTTGTTCTTTGGAATACCGCTGTTCAAATGCAATGACCGGTTGCATCAGTTCTAGTCAATGACTCGTTACACTTCCGCTTTTTTATATCCATGCAATAAAAACATCTGTTCATATCACAGAAGATATGAGTAACACGTTCCAGATTTCAGACAGCGGGATTTTCCATGCTAAGGTGACTAGTTGGAATGAAATCTGAATCCTGTTTGTCTTCAGGCTACAGTATTGTATTTAGAGCTCATAAAGAGCAGGTTTGTGGTTATTTAGAATTGATTTGAGGCTTTTTTTATAGAGCCCATGAAATCACAATTGGACTGTTGTGGCTTTAAATACATGTCTGTTGGCTTTGCGGTCATCTATATGCTGCATATATATGGAAAATCATGGTTCTTGACAATATTAATCTTTGATACGTCCTGTCCAAATTTCCTTTTTCAATAGGAAATGTTGGAAACTATTTTTGTCAAGTAACTTAATGGGTCTTTTAAATTCCAGTTCTTTTCCTGAATGTGAATTTGATTGTAAACACTATACAGCAGGGATGGACAACTCCGGTCCTGGAGGGCCAGTGTCCTGCAGAGTTTATCTCCATCCCTGATAAAAACTCACTTGCCTATAACTTTCTACTAATCCTAAAGACCTTGATTAGCTGGTTCAGGTGTGTTTGATTAGGGTTGGAGCTAAACTCTGCTGGACACTGGCCCTCCAGGACCGGAGTTGTCCATCCCTGCTATACAGGATGAAGACTTCTAATTTGAATTTGAATTTAAGGATTTGGAGTTTAAATGGAATGAAATCCATACAACTTCTGTAAGTGTAATTTACATTTTTTTAGTAATACATTTAATTTTTCAGTATGATTAACCATAAACATGTTCTCACCCAATTTTTTTTTTTTTTTTTCTTCACCAAAAAAATTAAATAATAAAANAAAAAAATATTTGAAATGCCACCTACAGAAATTTGTATTTAATTTATACTTTTTTATTATATTAAAAAAATAATTCACTTTTATATCACTTGTAATTATTAATTACATAATACTTCAAATAAATATCAATGATATCAATGGAAACAGTGTTGGACCTGTTTGTGGTGCTGTATGACAAAATTAAAATCGCAGTATATGTAATTTGTCACAAATCTACTGTTATTGTCGAATTTCTTTGAATTTATGTTCAGTAAACTCCACTTCCTGTCATTTCAATTCAACTTCCTGTGGGGCCTATTTAATTCAAATTCACACTCATGATTTAAAGATGCAGAAGCGATTTCTGAGAAACACTGTTGATATTTTGAAATCAACCAAAATAAACACACCCCTCCCTTCATTGCTCCGCCCCCAAAAATGCACAATGAAAGAGTGGATGTCTCTTTATCATTGCTGAAGTGAAGCGAAATTATGCTTCATGAAAATAAAGCGAAGATGATGAACGGAGAACAAGGAAGAACATAACTGACTCAAAACTGAAAACTCAAGACTCAAAACTGTCCTGTTACTATAACTAATATTACAACAACAGCATATCTTGGTTCTGTGAAACAGCAAAACCAATGTTACTCATGTTTTTTTAATATTAACGCAGATATTCCAGTGGTATTCCTCTGACCTTTTCTTTTTTATAATGTCTCTCAGCCATATCTCTTTCTACACTCTTTCTTCAGTTCAAATCTCCCTCTTGCTCGCCCTCTCTCCTCCCCCATCATGAGTGGACACGCCCCCTACTGCTGATTGGCTACAGGTTTGTTGTGCTGCTCTGCACTCACTTTCAACAGCGTTTCTCAGAAATCGCTTACTGCACCTTTAAAAGGGAGCCAATTTTTAATACGGAATTGTTCCCAGCTCTGTTAAAAAGGCGTAGATTTTGAAGTATGAGCCAAGATTCAAAATGATAACTTGATATTTTCTTGTGATCTGAGAGGATTTATTTGTGTACAGATACACCCTCACAGATCAACACTGGGACAGATCGATATAGGAAACTGAACTGATGGGCATATCAAATAATGCATTTAATGCAAAACTGATCCAAAACTGCATTTGGTACTCAAAATCACCCTGCTTTAAATACCCTATGTTTTTTTTTCTTTTTTCTTTTGGCCAAGTTAATAAAAGGAGCTATATGTCCCATCACTGCATATTTATGGGGAACATTTGCAGGGTACAGAGAGGGAGAATCAATTTCCCGCTCCCCCATGATAATTTATGGCTTTTCTGAGGGTGCTCTAGCCGGGAAAATGACACGTCAGGTCTATCATATTTGGAGCAGCAGTAAACCTGCCAAAGTGTAATCTCTTCAAGGCTTCTGACCCTTCCAGCACCCCCTCCAACCAACGATCATTAATAAATGAGCCCTGGAATCGCTCCAGAATGTCAATATTATTATGACAGATTTTAATATTATTATGTCTGTCTTTAATATCACTTAATCTTATAGTACATTGAGACATCCTGGCTGTCCAGGTGGAACTGGCTTTGGACCAATGTATTTGAAAGAAAAAAAGGCTTTAGACAGAATTATAGCAAAACAAAAGATATATCAACATGATATATCAACATGCTGGAAGTAATGCATTGCGTAATCAGATTACATTTTTCCAGAAATGAGTAAAGTAACGTTACTTTTTTATATTTACACTAAATTGGCTACTTTTCAAAAAACTGTTATTTTTCATTTTATTGCATGTTTAATGTGATCAAGCGTTGTAGTTGTTGTATTTTTGTATGTGTATCGTAGTTCTAGACAATATCTTTTGAGCTTTTGATTGACTATGACAGTTTTCTTATAGTCAACCCTGAGATACTAAGCAGTGGTGATTTACGCATTACCTTCTCTAAAAAGTAACGTCAAAATCAAGTCAATTTTATTTGTATAGCGCTCTTCACAATTTCACATTGTTTTAAAGCAGCTGTAAAGAAAATCATGATGATAATATTTTTAATATCTCAATATCTTACTGCCTTATAGTTGCATTTAGAAGGTTAGATTACATTTTGAGACAATATAAACCGTCATGGAGCTGAGATTTGCTATATAGTATACGGTATAATTTACGTGGGTGTATTGTACTGCATGTATGCGGGTTTAAATATAATTTAAAGTATGTGACTATATAAATGTTCAAGCAGTTGTGGGTAAAGTTGGATATATTTTACATAGTTGTAGGTTGGAGTTATTAGTAGTAGTAGTTATGTAACATAATTTGCAATATAGTAGTCCTGTAAAAAGAGTAATGTAACACAACTAGCAAAATCTTAGTAACACTATATTGTAATGTGGTACTTTTAAAAATAATGTTCCCAACACTGACAGCGACAGTCATCTTTTGCTCTGGCTCTTTCGGAATCTGATACTTTACATCTTAAATTCTGACCTTGGGATGTATTTTTATCATGCCAAAAACTGTCTCCCCAAGCAACATGAAATGTGTCCGTCCAGATGGTTTTGTGCAGCATCATCTTGCTAATTGCCTGTGATGCCATCAAAAAGATGTAGTCGACCTGACAGGCAGATGAAACGAGAAGAGAGCAAGACTGAGACATGATGGACCAAGAGAGCAGAGCGTGCAATAAGAGCCATAACAACAGTGCTTTTGTCTTCTTAATCATTAGCTCAGATGGCATCATGATCATGTTGCTGTCACTCCTCATTCTTTTTTTATTTATTTTTTATTTTTTTATTTATTTTGACCAGGCCAACTTTTCACAATGTTGCAAAGCAATAACTGGGAAT
>RJVU01017312.1:2526654-2538418 GCA_003731715.1 Anabarilius grahami
TAAATGTGAATGTTTATATATATATATATATATATATATATATACATAATATAAATATATATATAAACTTTAATGTATGAGGCCACACATGAAAGCATTGCATATTTATTTCAGTCATATTAAAAAGTCACAGTATTCACATGGAAGGTTTAAACAGCATTACACTTCAAGTTGAGCTATTTTTTGTTATTGGCAAAAAAAAAGTGCTTGTTTTATATTTATGTATTTTTGTAATATAGGCCTTTACAGTCTATGTTCAGTAAGTCAGATACAAATGTATACTCAGATACAAATGTATAGTATAATGCAATGTAAGTCGCTTTGGATAAAAGCGTCTGCCAAATGCATAAATGTAAATGTAAATGTAAGTCTGACTGAATCAAGACAATTTGCTACACTTTTAGGTTTACGGCTATAAGCAAAAAGTTTACGGCTTTTTACTGTAAATTATAAGTTGATTTGTTCTTTTCACTTACAAAAATGGTACATTTAACAGTATTTTACTGTAAAATTACACAAAATGCAAGGTTAGATTTGTTAGTTTTTCTCCATATATTGTACAGGAAATTCATGTTAACCAATTAACAAGTTTATACTGTCACTTGTTTACAGTCTTATATTGTTATAAATCATTTTTTACAGTGCAGCATGACCAGCTGAAAAGTGACCAAGCAATCTAACTAGCATTAGCCTGCCATCACCTCACATTAACATCACTAAAAATCTAATAATAATAATTTTTCTTATAATCTTCCTCCAGCACCATCGTCATTATCTCTGTTACCATCTTGACCAAAACGTCATTTTGCTACAAAAAGAGCAAACTTGCTTCGAGGAACTTAATACAGCCATAGGTCTTGTAGATGTAGCAGTCATTTAAGGTTAAGAGACAGAAAATGGCACTCTCAGAAGTGAGCTTCCTGGAAGGTTTGACGCGTGAAGAGACTCCTCGTGTTGTCTCTGCGGCTGAATTCAGCGGAAGATCCAACATATGACACGAACGGCGGCGGCGGGCCGCGAGTGGCATGTGCTAAAGCGCATTATGGTTATTGCCGGAATAAAGGTCACATTGTTGCGTGTTATAAACGAGAGGGGACAGCTCCGGCAGTCATGCAGTGTCAAGTGTGAGTTGCAGTGAAGGAAAATCCCAGCAGATCTTTCAGGACTTGCAGGACTTCTCTCATTCCCGTTGATTAGTACAAACTTAATCATCAGACACGCATCTCTCTTCATCAGATAACGGTGGAGTGAAATGTGACACTGATGAACATGAATACATGTTTAAAACTTTATAGCCAACATGACGTCAAAACAGACCCACATTTCTTCCAAGGAATTCAAAATGTCGAGTTTGACTTTAAAAGATTTAGACTTCCAATAGCATCAGCTTTTTTACTATGTTTTATGAAGAATTCTGTTCATGTTGTTATAAAATATCAATTTGGAAACCTCAGACAGGAGCCATGTCTGATAGCTCGTCTGTCAAGAAGAGCTTGTATGTAAGCTACTGAATTCAGTGTCTCATTAATGTGATATTTACAGTATGTGACCATAACCCTACACTGCATACAAAATCAAACATTATGAGATTAAATGCAGACCTTATGAAATTTTATGTAGTTTTAGTCATTATGAATAATCTCCTTAGGATATAGATTGTTATTTTCTTTACATGACATTTTGTAATGCGTCAATTTAGCAAACAAATCAATTTCATGGTCACATAATGAATGGAATATTAAGGTTAATCTGTACAAATATGACTACATTTTCTAAAAACACACACACACACACACACATATACAATACATATATATATATACTGTATGTTTCTAGAAACAATAATAGCAATAATAATAACAGCAATTTATATATATAACTGATGTTATTATTATTATTATTACGTTTATTCTGTTTCTAGAAACAGTAAACATTTGTTGTATAGTTCAAATAGATCAAATGTTTGCCACTAGAATCAATACAATTCTAACAGGTTTTTTTCATAGTACAGTAAACCTTTGATCTCAATAGATCACAAAAAATTTGATTCCTCATTTTACACCATCTACAAATTCATAAATTAATTGAAACTCTAACAATAAAGCATTATGTGATTATGAATCACAGGGATTTAACAAAAAGCAAAGACAGCTGAAATATGTTGCTTTGCCAGTCTTTCTGCTGGAGTATCTCTATTAAGTAGTTTTAGCAATTGAGTAATCATCTTAGTATATACATTGTAATTTCTTACAATTTTCCACCTCATATAAGACATGCTGTTGCACATGAATCAATAAATTACATGTATATATGATGGTCAAAACTATTTTGTGTGTAGTAAATGTTCACCATTTCAGAGAAAAAAAATTGGACTAACATGGCACATATAAAAAAGAAAAAAAAAAAATATATATANGTTCTTTATTGTTAGTGATTGGTTGTTGTTTTTTCATTTAATAATGGCGAGAAGTATTATAGTTAAACTGTGCAGTCTAAAAGAAGACACATTGATTTTATAAACGATAACAGTTCATCTAAACATATGTGATAGACATAAGTGTGTGTTGTGTGTGGAGAGGTGCATGTTGTGAAGGAAACTGTGTTTAAAAAAAACTGTAACACCTGTATTGCTTATACTGGTTGTTAAGCATTGGAATAAGATTTTGTGCAATATGCATAACCAAATGCTGGAATAATGAGCCATCTGCATGTGTGGTCCCCTCCTCGGAGATGCCAAGAACAGCACCATCTGTGATACAGCTACCAGCTGTTTTCTTTCTTATTACATGTTTATTAAAAGCCAGAGTTGTCCTCCTAAAAAAGGAGGGAAAAGAGACTCTGAATATGGGTGGCAATCTACTCCATCACCTTTAAAAGGAAATGGCTTTCAGACTTTTCCCAACTGCTGTCGAATGAACGTACGTGTGTCATCAGAACATAAACAATGGATTTTGCAATTAATATGCTGGGGAAAACAAATTGTGGTTTATGCTATTATAAGATTTAATGTCGGTAAAACAGATAAAAATCAGATTGAGCAAGAGTGTTGTGACACAAAGTGGCTTTGTTAACTTCTCAGATTAAAACCTGTTTGGAAAACTTATGAAATGGGATTCTTTGATGCTTAAAGGGGACCTATTATGCAAAATTCACTTTTACATTGTTTTTGAACATAATTATGTGTTCGCAGTGTGTAAACACAACCACCCTATTGTGGTAAAAATCCATCCACTCTGTTTATTTTCCTAATAAATCTGAAACAGTGTCTCAAAATGAGGCGTTCAGGAATGTGCTCTAATGTGATGTCACATTGGAACAGGCCCCGTCCACAACTGGTGACGGAATCTGCCCTATTAGCTTAGCTCCTCTCCTTCCCTGTTGAAAAATAACAGCATATGCTGGTTAAAGTAGGTTTTGAAGCTGGTATGCTGGTTTGTGCTGGTCAAGTGCTGGTCCTATGCTGATCCATGCTGGTCTTATGCTGGTTCTATGCTGGTCTTAAGATGGTCCTATGCTGGTCCATGTTGGTCCTGAGCTGGTCCTATGCTGGTCCATGCTGGGACCAGCATTAGACCAGCATAGGACCAGCATAAACCAGCTCAAACCAGCATACCAGCTTCAAAATCTACCTTACCAGCATATGCTGTTTTTTTCAACAGGGTTGAGTGAGCTGTACACAGTCCGCCATGTTTATCTCCTCGCCAGAGCATTTAACAGCAACATTCAAGTAAGAAATGTACTATTATTAAAGCTACTGAAGTTATTCAGTCAAGAGCAGTGAGTGTTTTCCTGTTTTTGTTTTGTTTGATTCATATTAACATCATAAACAGCAGCAGGTACTATTAATTGTAACCAGGTACTGGTTACAATTAATATTTCCCCAGCATATTAATTGCAGCTGGTATACACGGATCTAATTTTCACATGCGATTTCTTTCCCTGCTGACATAACTGATAAAAACATTGACAGCCAATCAGAATCCATCCTGCTTTAAAGAGCGCAAGCATTTAAAGTGGCAGACGAAATAAACTGCAGCATATGCTTAGAATAAACAGAACGATAACGTACGCTGGTGTGGACGCTAATATAGTTATCATTATAGTTATCTTAATAGTTATTGTTCTTGGTGTGAATGGGCCTTTGACCTATGACACAAACACATTTACTAAGAATCACTGTTGTGGGCGTTAGCTTGTATTACACAATAAATTACAGCATCTTACAGTCAACATAAAATGATGTTTCTCTTCAGCATTGTGACATATTTCTGAGGATATTCAATGAGAAAAATATTTATTGGATCATGAAAAGTGTCTTTTTGGCAAGTGAAGAATAAGAGAGATTCAATTTATGTCAGTCCAAAGGGAAAGACTTTTCAGAGGCCAAGCAAGTTACATTTCGATGAACACAAAGACAAACATTTGTTTTCTTTAGAATAATGTGCACTGATGAATCGTTCAAAACAACTAGACAAATGGATTAATAAAATAAAATAAAATAATAACTTTATTAATAAAATAAAGTTGTTTGGACTTCCCAACTATTTTTGAGTTAATTTGGACGGCTGAGAGCTGTATGATGTGACATATTTCAGTAATCAAAGTGAAACGGACAGTTTTCATGATCATTTGATAGAGATATTGTCTATTATATATTAATGTATTTATTTTAATCATTTTTTTCTTCCATTTGGAAATCCTGTTTTATGTTTTTTCCCCCCATTATTTCAGAAGTCAAGGTGGAATGTATGGAGCGTGACATGGTGATAGGAAAAAATATAAAATGTGAGGAAAAATTATATTTCAATCCTTTTGCGTTCCCTTGCGAATGTTTTTCATTCCCCCGATAATCTTTGCATTCACTAAAAGCATTTAAATATATATTCTTACTCCCATCTCATATTTTTTCCATCACCGTGTACCTTAAAGGGTTAGTTCACCCAAAAATGAAAATTACCCACCCTCAATTTACTCACCCTCAAGCCATCCTAGGTGTATATGACTATCTTTTAGACAAACACAATCTGAGATATATTTAAAAAATATCCTTCCTCCCCACATTTTGAAGCCCAAAAAATGCATCCATCCATCATAAAGGTAATCCATATGGCTCCAGGGGGTTAATAAAGGCCTTCTGAAGCAAAGCGATGGTTTTTTTAAAGAAAAATATCCATATTTAAGACTGTATTAACTATAATAACTAGCTTTCGGCAGACGACCATACGCCTCGATTTGCGGCGGAAGAGTAACCTCTGACAATGACGAACATGCAAGCTCAGAGGATAGAGCAAAACAAAACACCGGTCACGAATTAGAAGCCTAAAATGATAGTTTTTAAAGAGAAATGTCAGAGGATTTCGATATAAGAGAAGAGGAGCTTGATTTTGTTGAATAGCCCTATTTGTTTGAACCACGAGAGGCGTCTAAGCTTACGATACTCCTACATCGTGTCAGAGGTTACTCTTGTGGCACAAGTCGACTTGTGCAGTATCCGTATGGTTGTCTGTCGGAAGCTAGATTTAAATATGGATATTTTTCTTACAAAACTGCATTGCTTTGCTTCAAAAGGCCTTTATTAACCCCCTGGAGCCGTATGGATTCTTTTTTATAACGAACGGATATATTTTTTTGGCTTAAAAAAATATAACTACCACTACCATTATAAAGCTTGGAAGAGCCAGGATATTTTTAAATATATCTCTGATTGTGTTCGTCTGAAAGAAGACAGTCATGTACACCATAAATGGGTTGCAAATGCTTTAAACCTGTATATATAGGTACAGTGCACAGCATTATGTGTACACCCCCTCTGAACAAATACAAAAGATGTATTTTCTTTATGATCACTAATACAATTCATAAAAAGATGGCACAACTAAAATGTATTAAACATATAAATAATAAAAACTGAGAAATCTATGTCATTAATAGCCATAAAATAAGTAAATTAGCCAATTTTGTTTAAATTAAGGATGGCAGAAATGAGTACACCCTAGATTTAATTCAACAAATGTATAATATTCTAGCACTTAGTATGCCCTCCATAATTTTGATTATACTGCTCTGACCCTTCTTTGCATGGAGTTTACAAGTTCATGACAAATTGTCACATCTGTCTTGTTTAACTCCTGGATGATGAGCTCCTTAAATGCCCTGATCTATAATGGGGAGTGTTGCTCAACTCATTTCTACAGAATCCCCCACAGGCGCTCAAGAGTGTTAAGATTGAGTGCAATACATGTGCACAGAAGGTTTTTCACCTTGGGAGAATGCATATCCTCATTGTCATGTTAAAAAATGCCCAACAATACAGGAAATGAGGAAAAGGTAACATCTTCTGTTTCAAGTTTGTGTATTAAATTTCACAGTGGTGTGGGAATTCATCACAGCATTGATAAAGCACAACTCCCTCACACCATCCCTATATAAGAGCTTTACTACCACTGAACTTTACTGTGGGAACCAGGCACTTCTCACTGTACTCCTCCTCTAGCAACACCATAACATTTTGGATGCTGTTAGATCCAAAATGATTGATTTGGTCTCATAAGACCAGAGTATTGATTCCCAGAATCTATATTTTGTAAATTGTAAATATTCTCCTGCTCTTTGTCTAGCAAAAAAATCCCTCATCACTAAACGAAAGCTTAAATGAAGGCCTGATTATTTCAGGGGCCTTGTCACAAGTCCATTGTTTTTGAATTTCTGTGTTACTTTTGCTATATTTTCACACTTAAAACAATAATTTGGTAATCCTCTTTTACCACTGTCCTCTTTTGTGCCAAGAAATAAGTCTCCTGACAGTTCTCTCCCAAGTGCTTCCATTGTTGTCAGCATTAAGTCTGAGAATGATTCAGTGGGCAATATAACACTTTTAATTGTCAAGAAATTACTTCTCTTTAAATGTTTTGGTTCAACATACTTACCTGTTGATCAAACATTGCCTTAAACTTACACCAGAAAATTTTTATTTCATTTTATTCAGTAACTTTTAGGAGGGTGTACTCATTTTTGCTACACAACATTTTATCACCTTGATAATAAAATCTTATTTTCCTGAATAATTTTGACATGCTTCTTTGGTGATTAAGCAGACTTGCTGAAACATTATATCTCTAACATGTCTTCTAAGTAATTGAGTAATTGCTGAATTTCAGAAGTTTCAGAGGGGGTGTACTCATTTATGCTGTGCACTGTATGTTTTTGGAGTTTTGCTAAAATGTAAGTAAAGGCAGGTTTTTCCAGTGAGCCTCTGTTAGGTTGTTCTCATCAGTTTTCACGTTCCCCCCAACAAGAGTATCTTTAAAACGTTTTGCTTCCAGCCAAAGCGTAAAACTGTAATCGGCATGCAATCGACTGAACACAAACCGTCCCTCTTTGCGCAGCAAGTGTTCTGAATGCTTCCTGTCAGATCAGAACCCCTCTGATCCGGTTTGGCAGAACTGCAGACCACCCTCTGCAGCTGTCAACAGATTTCAAAAGCTCCGAGCTCGGACTCTGAAGTGGCAGTGACACATTCCAGCTTTTGATGGACACAGAGGAGCAGTTCTGGAAACATCCATCAGCATTCACATCCGCACACGTAAGCTGACAGGTCAGGTCTGGACAGACAGTGACAAACCTGGGTTGGACACGCTGTCGCTGCAGACCGCGGCTGTGCCGTGGAGGAAGTGACAGGTCAGGCTTGGGCCTTACCTTTCTGCATTGGTCGAAACTCAGATGTGTGTGTGCGTGTGCGTGTGTGTCCTCGTTCGAATAAATACACAAACAAGCATCTATCATTTCTAGATGATGGGCAGTCAGATGTGGCAGAGAGATTTTGGTGGCTCGTCGTGACAGGAGCAGGACCCTGGTCTGAATGTCGTCTGTTTTCAATCACACCCTCAGTATTTGACACTCGACACTTGGTTTTGCTCGGCCCAGATCATATTCGATTTGTCAAAACGTTGCAAGGCAATGTCTTTATGAGAAGTCTGCTCTGTTTTGTTGCTGAACTAAAGTTACTTTGTTTAAGTACTGCAGTGTTTCAATGATGCCTTCTGTTTAGTTCACCTTCAAATTAAAATTACCCCAAGTTTTACTCACCCTCAAGCCATCCTAGGTGAATATGACTTTCTTATTTCTGATGAACACAATCTGAGATATATTAATAAATATCCTGACACATCCAAACTTTATAATGGCAGTGAGTGAGGATCAATGAGTATGAAGCTGAAAAAAAAAGTGTCTCCATCCACATCCATCCATCATGAATGCACTCCACACGGCTCCGGGGGTTAACAAAGGGCTTCTGAAGCGATGCGTTTGTGTAAAAAAAAAAATAAAAAAAATTATGAAGTAAAATATCTAGCTTCCGCCAGACCGTCTTCCTATTCAAATTACGGAAAAAAAACAGAACTGGCGTCACGTCGGTTAAGTTTTTTCCGTAAGTTGAATAGGGAAGGCATAGCTGTAGGACATAGTATAAGCTTTTTGAACTGCGAGAGTTTACACTTTCTATGTAAGTAGAATATGGAAGGCGTTCTGGCGGAAGCTAGATATTTTACTTCATAACTTGTTAAATATGGATTTTTTTTTTTACACAAACGCATCGCTTTACTTCAGAAGGACTTTATTAACCCCCCGGAGCCGTGTGGAGTACGTTTATAATGGATGGATGTGGATGGAAGCCCTTTCTTCAGCTCATACTCGTTGGTCCCTTTCACTGCCATTATAAAGCTCGTATGTGTCAGAATATTTATTAATATATCTCTGATTGTGTTCATCAGAAAGAAGAAAGTCATATACACCTAGGATGGCTTGAGGGTGAGTAAAGCTTGGGCTAATTTTCATTTGAAAGTGAACTGATCCTTTAAAGGGAAATTTTGTCCAAAAATGAATGACATTCAACAAAACATTGTGGCAGGTTTGATATTAATAATACCAAAAAAGCATTGGTTCTCATGTGTTGTAATGGTAAAGAAATCATGTAAAATACACAGTTTAAATATGCGAAAATGTGAATGAGATTTGAGTGTTTTGATTTGTTTTTAATGACCCTACAAGTTCGATTAAATCATGAAATAATGAGGAAAATATTTGTAAACATTTTAAATATGAAGGAAAAATACACCACTTACACTCTAAAAAATGCTGGGTTAAAAAAACCCAAGCTGGGTAAAATATGGACAAACCCAGCAGGTTGGGTTAAAAGGCACCTATTATGCCCTCTTTCACATGATGTAATATAAGTCTCTGGTCTGGTCAAGTTTCAGCTTAAAATACCCCACAAATTTGCCCCTATTTGGGGGTGAGCAAAAACACGCCTTTTACTATATTACTATATTGCTGGCTAAAAAAATAAATCCAAAATTGGTTGAAAAAATGGCTGGGTGAAAACAACCCAATCCCTGGTTTTGTCCATATTTAACCCAGCAGTTTTTAGAGTGTAGTTAAGGAATTTAATTTATTTAAGGTATTTACAATTATTTGGCAAAAAAGAGGCAAAATACATTTACAGGTTTTATTTTACTATGCAAAAAACAAACAAACAAACAAACAAAAAACAGAAAAACAAAAAGCTCACAGGAAAAAGCATACATTGATTACAACATAATCAGTTATTAATATTTTGCTGGTTCTTATGTGTTCATAATTTCTAGCCAACAATTATGTCTGCGCAATTTGGCATTTTTCATTGTGTTACTATCACAAATAAAACAATTGACTGCAAGCACAACTACGCAATATGATTACAAAATCATTAACACATTTTTTATAGATTTAATAAAGGGTGAAGATGTCAATTTTCTAGGCCAGACATCACTTTTGCCCACTACTGTATATGAATTTTGTTAGGTCTCAGAATATGAAGCAATCGATATACCGTTGAAAATGAAGACAAAAAGTCTTGGACACTTTATGTTTGTCAAACTTTGCGGAATATGTTTCTAGTTAAAATGATTAACTATGCAGGTGTTTATTTTGTAAACTTAAAGTGATGGTTCACCCAAAAATGAAAATTCTGTCATCATTTACTCACCCTCAATTTCTTTCTTTTGTTGAACATATTTTGAAGAATATGGGTGACCTAACAGTTGATGGACCCCATTGACTTCCATATATGGAAAAAAATCCTATGGAAGTCAATGGAGTCCATCAACTGTTTGTTTATCAACATTCTTCAAAATATCTTCTGTTCAGCAGAAGAAAGTAATTCATATAGGTTTGAAACAACTTGAGGGTGAGTAAATGATGACAGAATTTTCATTTTTGGATGAACTATAAAAAACATGAGACATCCACAAAAAAATGACCGAAAGTGAGTCAGAAAAGTGAAGAGAAGCTCTAGCATGATTCCTTTTGTATCGAATACATGGACATTCAGTGTGATTTAAGTGTCCAAATACTTTTTGAAGCCACTGTCTCTTGAGCAATATGACTTGTGGGAAAAAAAGAAGGATAATATGGAAAATATTCTTCCTTCAAACAGATTACTCAAAGATCACTCAGTCTTCCTCAAATGTGCTTCAGATGTGTGTCACTTCACACTATATCACATTTTCCAGTTCTGTTTGAATAATGCCTAGTGCATGTCAGCTGCATAGACCGAGACCATGCTGTACGTATGTGTGTGTGTGTGTGTGTGTGAGAGAGAGAGAGAGAGAGAGAATGTGTGACATGGGCATTTATCTTCCAAGCAGGGCTAATACCTTAATGCCGACTACAGACTGAACACAGCGGAGGTTGTGTTGGTGAACAGGCCCGTCCGCACGGCGCTCAGTATGTGTGCTTGTACGAACACCGTCGCGTGTGTCAGTCCTCCCGTGGAGCCACGTTGCTTAAGCACCATACTTTGAAATCAAGCATGAATAATTAAGTCATTTCACAAGGCTGCTTTAACGATACATTACATGAGAGGAAATAGGTCAAGTGCTAGTGGTGGAAACACC
This sequence comes from Anabarilius grahami, assembly GCA_003731715.1. Classification (NCBI taxonomy): domain Eukaryota; kingdom Metazoa; phylum Chordata; class Actinopteri; order Cypriniformes; family Xenocyprididae; genus Anabarilius; species Anabarilius grahami. Next base: position 2,537,586 of record RJVU01017312.1, read on the forward strand.
GCCAGCATGGATCCTTATTGAGGAAAAAAAATGCTTCATGTTGGGTCACAGTAACTACTTTGACACTACCCCCCACGAGCAGGAAGTTTAATTATTATTATTATTAGCATTATTATTTCAAGCTAAACGATGATAAATTATGCTATTGCCAAGCACAAATCTTGTTTATCCTTTAGCTACCCTTTTTATAGTGACTGCATACTGATAATGCTCTAAAAGCAGGTAATTATAACATTTCAAGTGTTATAAAATGTTAAGGGTTTACATGAGTAAGTCGACAGTATGAAGTATATGAGATTTAAAAATTGTTAGTTTTTCTCTGGCATTAAAACTGTTAAAAAATTTTGACATTTATTAATTTGTGCATTCATGCATACATTTTATAATTGTGATTATGCAGAATCTAAATGTTGGTGTATCTGTCGAGATTTGCTTAAAATTAATTGTATTGCACCAGTATGAATGTGTGAAATGGAGAGTGACTGTCTGTCTATTTGAGACATTTGCAGTTATTTATTTAAAAATACAATAAAAACAGTAATATTGTGAAATATTTGAATATATTTTAAAATACAATTTATTCCTGTGATCAAAGCAGAATTTTCAGCATCATTACTCCAGTCTTCAGTGTCACATAAATAAATAAAATTAAAATATAAAATAAAATAAAATACAAAAATAAATAAAATAAAAATAATAATAAAATAAATAAAAATTACAATTAAAATTAAATTAATATAAAATATAAAAATAAATAAATAGAATAAAATAAAACATTTAATTAAATAAATAATGTAAAATAAATAAATAAAATAACATAAAATAAAATAAAA
>RJVU01017312.1:2538867-2549524 GCA_003731715.1 Anabarilius grahami
AAATAAATAAAATAAAATAAATAATAAAATAAAATAAAATAATGTAAAATACCGACCCTAAACTTTTGAACAGTGGTTTATGGGATTGAACAACTATTCCTTTAAACAGTTTATGACAAAGTCCATCATTCATTTACATTATTAGCCATAAGGTGTACGATTGTGCATGTAAACGTACTTATTGTCTTCAGCTACAGTTTGTTTTGCTTAACTGAACACGTCATTTGGTCAAAATAATGTAGATTCCTGCTTTACCCCCCACGATTCTCTTTATCTGTTTTTCTCTTCATCTGAAGGCAGGAAAATCTTTGATTGTAGCCTCTGGTACTGGAAACGCACGATTGTTCACCCTCAGCTAATTCAACATCCTGTGAAAACACACATCTTTACACACACAAACAATATGTTTGCATATGCTCAGGAAAAGGTCACCGTTCTCTGTTATGCAGCCTTGACAAGTGGGGCCTATTAGTTTATCAGGGGGGCGCTTATAGGTTTTGTTCTCCGTTTGCGGTAGTTTTACCTGTCCTACATTTCATGAAATATTTGCTCCATTGTCCTTCCTCGATAAGGGACTTCATGAAAGCAAATTCCTCAAGATTAAAACCATTTACGGGAACTGAAATATAGAAAGTGGCGCAACACTTTCCTGCTTATGGCAGCTGGATGTTAATTATTGTGCAGAAATATTGATCTCTTACTTGAGATTCTTGATGAAAATATCAGGCAAAATATTCTTGTCTTGAAAGGTTTAAACCAGCACGGCAGCCTATTTAATTTCACTTGTGGTTCTTTTCCTCGTCTTTTAATTGGGTTATATGCATTAGATTTTCAAATTAAGCATCTGCTGTTAACAGTATGCATATGTTGTTGTTCTACTTTGAAAATTACAGCTCTCAAGACTTCAATCACCGCCTGTCCGTATCACATGAAATTTCAGCTTTGAATCAGAAGCAGGTTTGGAATCCCCAGGCCTTGACTCTTTCATCATGGGGAGTGCATTTTAATTAGCTCGCCTCGGCTCAGCGCAGAACTGACGATTTGCACCAGAGCTGCGGAACAAAACATTAAAAACCCCTACCATGCAAATTAACACTGTGTCGCATTCATTGGCAACAGTTGCAAATATTTTGCTATGTCAGTCAGCTTCAAACCCAAACTTACAAGGGCTTTTTTTAGACTGCACAATTAAGTGTACAGCATGTTATGAAAGCTTGTGTACAGATACAACCATAACCATCTACAGTGTCGCCGCTTTGACAACATCTCATGTTTGTTTGTTTGCATTAGTGTTATGAGCTTCTGCTCTTTCAGTCTGTGCTGTACTTCACTTCTTTATGAAGAGTTGCAGATCAAAACTTCAGAAAAGGAGGAAAATGATCTATCTATCTTTCTATCTATCTATCTATCTGTCTGTCTGTTGTTCTATCTATCTATCTATCTATCTATCTATCTGTCTGTTGTTCTATATCTGTCTGTCTGTCTGTCTGTCTGTCTGTTGTTCTATCTATCTATCTATCTATCTATCTATCTATCTGTCTGTTGTTCTATATCTGTCTGTCTGTCTGTCTGTCTGTCTGTTGTTCTATCTATCTGTGTGTCTATCTATCTATCTATCTATCTATCTATCTATCTATCTATCTGTCTGTCTGTCTGTCTGTCTGTTGTTCTATCTATCTGTCTGTTGTTCTATCTATCTGTCTGTTGTTGTTCTATCTATCTATGTATCTGTCTATCTGTCTGTCTGTCTGCCTGTTGTTCTATCTGTCTGTCTGTCTGTCTGTCGTTCGTTTGTTCATTCTATCATTCATTCTGTCATTCTGTCGTTCATTCTATCATTCTATCGTTCTATTTATCATTCTATCGTCCAATCTATCTCTCTATCATTCTATCTATCACTCTATCGTTCTGTCTGTCTGTCATTCGTTCGTTTGTTCATTCTATCTATCATTCTATCGTTCATTCTATCATTCTGTCGTTCATTCTATCATTCTATCATTCTATCATTCTGTCGTTCATTCTATCATTCTATCCTTCCATTTATCATTCTATCATCCAATCTATCTATCTATCATTCTATCTATCACTCTATCGTTCTATCTATCTATCGTTCGTTCGTTTGGTCATTCGTTCGTTCTATCATTTTATTGTTCTATCTATCATTCTATCGTTCATTCATTCTGTTGTTCGATCTATCATTTTATTGTTCAATCTATCGTTCTATCTATCTATCGTTCATTTGTTCTATCTATCATTATATCGTTCGTTCTATCGTTCGTTCATTCTATCGTTCATTCGAACTATCATTCTATTATTCGTACTTTATNGTTTTATCTGTCTGTCTGTCTGTCTGTCGTTCGTTTGTTCATTCTATCTATCATTCTATCGTTCATTCTGTCATTCTGTCGTTCATTCTATCATTCTATCGTTCTATTTATCATTCTATCGTCCAATCTATCTCTCTATCATTCTATCTATCACTCTATCGTTCTGTCTGTCTGTCTGTCATTCGTTCGTTTGTTCATTCTATCATTCTATCGTTCATTCTATCATTCTGTCGTTCATTCTATCATTCTATCATTCTGTCGTTCATTCTATCATTCTATCCTTCCATTTATCATTCTATCATCCAATCTATCTATCTATCGTTCTATCTATCTATCGTTCGTTCGTTTGGTCATTCGTTCGTTCTATCATTTTATTGTTCTATCTATCATTCTATCGTTCATTCATTCTGTTGTTCGATCTATCATTTTATTGTTCAATCTATCGTTCTATGTATCTATCGTTCATTTGTTCTATCTATCATTATATCGTTCGTTCTATCGTTCGTTCATTCTATCGTTCATTCGAACTATCATTCTATCATTCGTACTTTATCGTTCGATCTATCATTTTATCGTTGAATCTATCGTTCAATATATCTATCATTCGTTCGTTCTATCATTCTATCTATCGTTCTATCATTTGTTCGTTCTGACGTTTGAACTATCATTTTATCTTTCAATCTATCGTTCAATCTATCATTCTATCTATTTACCTATCTATCTGTCTATCATTCATTTGGTCTATCATTCTATCGTTCATTCTATCGTTTGTTTGTTCTATCGTTCATTCGAACTATCATTCTATCGTTCATTCGTTCTGTCGTTCGATCTATTATTTTATCATTCAATCTATTGTTCTATCTATCTATCTATCTATCTATTGTTTGTTCGTTCGTGTGTTCTGTCTATCATTATATTGTTTGTTCGTTCTATCGTTCGTTCGAACTATCATTCTATCGTCCTGTCGTTCGATCTATTATTTTATCGTTCAATCTATCGTTCAATCTATCTATCTATTGTTTGTTTGTTCGTTCATTTGTTCTGTCTATCATTCTATCGTTTGTTCATTCTATCGTTCGTTCGAACTATCATTCTATCGTTCGTTTGTTCATTCGTTCTATTTTTCATTCGTTCTATCGTTCGTTCGATCTATCATTCTATCATTCAGTCTATCATTCTATCTTTCTATTGTTCTATCTATCTATCTATCTATCTATATCTGTCTGTCTGTCTGTCTATCATCTATCTGTCCGTCTCTATCTATCTGTCTCTATCTATCTATCTATCTATCTATCTATCTATCTATCTATCTATCTATCTATCTATCTATCTATCTATTTGTCTGTCTGTCTATCTATCTATCTATCTATCTATCTATCTATCTATCTATCTGTCTATCTGTCTATCTGTCTATCTGTCTATCTATCTATCTATCTATCTATCTATCTATATATCTATCTATCTGTCTGTCTGTCTGTTGTTCTATCTATCTATCTATCTATCTGTCTGTCTATCTATCGTTTGTTCGTTCTATCATTCATTCGATCTATCATTCTATTGTTCTATTTATCATTCTATCATTCAGTCTATCGTTCTTTTGTTCTATCGTTCTATCTATTTATCGTTCTATCATTCTATCATTCTGTCTATCATTCTATCATTCATCTATCTCTCGTTCTATCTCTCGTTCATCTATCTCTCTATCTCTCTCGTATCTGTCCGTGAAACCTATAAACCTTAAAACTTCAAGGCTTTTTAAACTTGACAAATTTATTTTCTTAAAAAAAAAATACAGCTTTAGGAATATCTTTGAATTTCACTTCATTTTAATTCTACTTCCTTACATTCAAATTCACTCAACCAGTCGAAACACACCTGTGGACAGTACCTTAATGTAATATTTTGCATTGGCATTGCACATGACAAAATACCCCTATGTTACAGCTTATAAACTGTGTGCACACAATCACTTAGTGAAAGACACATAAAGCTGGTCAAGATGAGATGTTCGGTGCATGTTGTAGGCAAGGTGCCAGCAGTACAATACATGCAGGTAGAGATATAGTGCCCTCTGTATGTATGTATGTGTGTGTGTGTGTGTGTGTGTGTGTTTTAACGTTTATACACAGAGGGTGTTAAAAGCTGTCAGACAGGTATGGTCAAAGTGGAAGCTCAACACTGATTGATCGGCGGAGTTCATGTCAAGTTCACGGGAGGTCTCTGCCATCATCGCACGGTGACTGGCATCCGCACATCAGCGCGAGGAGAGGGAGAAAGGCGGGCTAGAAAACAGAAGGATCGAGTAACGTCACCACATAACAGATTAACAAAGGCAGCATCATCTCTCTGTATGACAGCGGGATCATTTATCACACAGCAATGGTGGGAGGGGGCGTGTGCGCTGAGGTCATCTGTAGTCTGTGAGTAATGGCCACTCATTTGTTTATCGGTGACCTCAATAATCAGAGATGGTGAGAGGTCGGGACACAAATGGTGAAACACTGAAGAGCTTCAGAAAGGCGAACCATTCTGCTTCACCTTGTAGGACTACAGTTACGCTGTAATGAAGCTGTGCCGCTCATTGTGTGCCGCTCATTGTTGCTGTTACTATGACATCATAAAGGTTTTTTTTTTCAGCTGAAAGATTTTAATGTTTCTATGGTTTCAGTTTAAATCAAAACGCTTGTGAATTTGGGTAAATCTGGCCTCTTTTTGACATTGAGATGACTGATGAGATGGGATGAGATCACTCTGCTATTGTGTTCATCAGTTCTGATAAAATATGACTTCATAGGCCTTTTTAAACCACACATTTTTGAAAACATGGTCACCCATTACAGTGTTCATGATACTGGATATTGCATAAGCATGTGCTGAGTAATATAATGAACGTGTTTTTAAAGTATAGTTGCTTATACACTTTATAAGCATAATAATTAGCAATATGTGTAACACTGACACTGTGAAATGCTAAAAAATAAACTTTTACTAGCCCTTTTCCTTTCAGTTTACAGCCTATATTTTATTGTATTTCTATTTTTTTATCATTTACTTATTTTTTATCTGGAAATTATATTCAAAAATTGTATACATTGCAGTGTTTAGGTTACCCATATGTGACCCTGGACCACAAAACCAGCCATAAGTCGTACAGTATAGCAATAGCCAACAATACACTGTATGGGTCAAAATTATAAATCTTTCTTTTATGCCAAAAATCATTAGGATATTAAGTAAAGATCATGTTCCATGAAGATATTTTGTACATTTATAAATATATAAAAAAACTAAAATATATATTAAAAAAATAGTGGGAGGATACGCATTGCTAAGGACTTCATTTGGACAACTTTAAAGGCGATTTTCTCAATATTTAGATTTTTTTTGCACCCTCAGATTCCAGATATTCAAATAGTTGTATCTCACCCAAATAATGTCCTATCCTAACAAACCAAATATCAATGGAAAGCTTAGCTTTCAGATGATGTATAAATCTTAATTTCAAAAAATTGACCCTTATGACTGGTTTTGTGGTATAGGGTCACATATGGGTCATTGACGAATAATGTTTTTAAAAGTGTAAAAAAAAACCTAATGGAGATATAATTAATTTCAAAGTTATATTAAGTGTTAACAATGAGATTATGTGGTTTTTATAATTGATTAACACTGCTTTTGTCATTTATTACTAAAAAAGTAATTTGCTTTAACCAAAACTTCGGTTTTACCAAATGACACTTTTGGTTATACCGAATGACAATATTTTCAAACAAATGAATACAGGCTGATTTCTAGCTATTTAGCAAAAGGACAATCAAACATTTTATATTTAGTACAAGTTTTTAAAATATTACAACATTTTCCATGTTTTATAGCGGTCGTACCGAATGACCTGATATTTCGGGACATGCGTATGAGCAAGTGAAAACATGAATTTTTCAAATAGTTAAGGGAGAGTTAGTTACTTTGCTTCACGATCATGTGGTCCTTTGCAGGTGTCTGAGTGATGTCACATCCTGTCACATGATACTGACCGCATGATTTGATCCAAAATGGTCCCTTTATATTGGTTACTCCGAATTACATCAATGAAATTCATTTTTCCGAACATTCTTTCTCATAACAAAGCAACGACTTCTACAAATAATTTGAATACCATTTTGCACTATGTTGATATATGATGTTATAAAATCATGCCAGAATAAAAAAATATACATTTATTACATTTTAAGATATTTTAATCAGAAATGAAATGGCTGTATTGGCCTTTAGACGGTTAAACCGAATGACCTTTTGACACTTCAAAATACCTTTATATGTAGCAAAATATAATAAGAACCTTTTGCATTCAATAAAAGATGTCATATCTTTGTTTTTTATTATTATTAAGGCCTTTGGACAAAAAAAATGACGCGTCACATCACTGACCCAAATAACATGCCATCATTTATTTAATTACAATATCAATGACAATAATTATGTCTCATTTCTAGCAGCTACCGAACGTAATTACAAATTCCATACATATTGTTCATTAATTATCAGAACGTACACATTAGACTATAACATAAACTTTTCTTTGTTTTCACACAACGACTTCATTGTCTATTTAACGTTTAATAAACATCTCTGGAAACTGTATATACTGTACACAGCGTTTATACCTATAACAAGTCACTGCTATACCAGACTAATTGATTACAACAACAATAATGTTTAATTTCTAGCAGCTACTATAATAATACTCACTAAGTATCTTTTGTTTCCCTTTATTCTCACAAGACTTTCCAGGCATAGCATTTACATTTTTGTCTCTTTTTAAGCATACACTTACACATATATACATGTTAATGTAAGTAATCACCACAGCGATGGCAATTATATCTCATTTCTGGCAGCTACTAAAAAATAATTACATATTGCATGCATGTTATCCATTATTACTGTGCACTGTGTCATTACTCTGAAGCATTCATTATTTCACTCGCTCGATCAGTTCTCAGCATCTCTGTAAACTGGAGCCTAAAGCGGCAGAGAGACAGTATGAGGCTGGTCTTGTGGGCTGTCTCATGTTTTCTCCGGCCTCTGTCTCTTTAATAAACTCGTGGTTATCTAGTGTAACAAATGTCTCGCTGCCATCATCAAGTCCAGAGGAGGAGGAGGAGGAGGAGGAGTTTTTAATGTTCAGTTTGTTCTATGGATCGATGTTTGCTGCTGGCATCGCCGTGTGTGTGTGATATACACTATTTTTTCTGCCCTTTTCCTACTACGTTTCATACCAGACCGGGAGTCTAAGCGATTGACAGCGTTCGTCCTTTTGGCTTTGGAAACAAAAAAAGAAAAGAAGAAGAAGAAGAGACGGAAAGAAAAGCAAAGCAAAACAATCCGCCATAGATCTGTCTATCTAGGAAGGAGAGGTATATTAAAATAGAGACACCTGATTTCTGGACAGCGTTTCTGAAAAACTGGATTGTACGGAACTGAAGTGCATTAGAGAGTCGCTATTGCGTGTGTATGGACTATATCAGAGCGCTTATACTGAATTCACCTGGGCTCAATTTCACTGTACGTGAACTAAAAGAGAGTTGAACATGCCAAGGAGGAAACAGCAAGCACCCAAAAGGGCTGCGGGTAAGATTCAACTTGACACCTATCATTTCACATTTATCCCGACGTGAATATTGCCATTCATCCGCGTTTTAGGCTCACGAGCGAACGAATTTGTATCCGAACGAGCCTCTTTTTATCTTGTGAAACAGTATGATGAAAGTCATACCGCTGTCTTAGAAAGAGGATGTGGAATATCAGAGAATGATGCTTCGAAAGGATACGCTTCGGTTCCCGACAAAATCCGGAGAAAGTTTGTCAACTTTCAAGTCCAACGAACTATTTCACGTTTAAATAAACGTAAACACGCTTGTTTAGGATGTAAACAGCGTTCGTTTTGCATCACCAAATGAACGGTATATGCTTGGAAATCGTAACGTTTTAGCATTATAAACGGACCGAGTAGTGAACCTTGTGTAACCCCTGTAACGTCTGTTGTACGTTATACGTAAAAATCATGGTCTTAATCAATATTTTTGTCTCGTTTGTGAATAAAAATATGTAAATATTCTAATAAAAAAAGCAATATAAGTTCACTTTATATTTTCAGGTTTTCTCTTAGCGTTGCGCTTTTAAATATTTATCATGTTTGCATGTTTGAATTAGAGTTTAGGCATGGATCACTTCTTGGCCTATTTATTATGTTAATTTACTGCTTTTGTCAATGGCTACTGTTCATATAATGAAGTAAAATTATTTTCATTTTAAACTAGTGTGATTATATTTATTTACACGTTAAATGGCTGTTTTGGACGCCAAAGTTTAAAAGTTTAAACTTTTGCTAGATTTTGTTGGGAACCAAAGCGTGACGCGTTACTGTAAATACACTGAGAGGAAATGCGGAGTGATTTTGGATAGATGTGCTGCTTTGGTTCCGAATATCGGCTGAACTTCCTATGAACCCATAATATCTCATAGACAAATGGACACACACACACACACACAAACGGAGTGCAGGCACTCACACACACGCGGACGCGCGCTCCAGAGCGCGAAACACACAAGACGTTTAAATTACATCGTTTATTTAAGTTTCAGTTACATGATACTTTTAACGTGTTAATTGTATACAAATGTTGTCAGTACTACCTATTGTTTCAGAGACTGTCTAAAAACCTAGTGAACTAGACAGCATTTTTGAGGGCATCATTTTGAATAATGTTCATAACACTGCCAGTGATGCTGTCTAGGCAAGAATAATCAAAAAGCATCTTTAGTTTAGCTAAAACAATGAATGTTCTTTCATTTTGCTTCCTTATAGCAGTGTTGACAAGACACTTTCTCTCATAGGCTGTGTGTCAAATCCTTGTGAGCTCCCTACCTAGGTAGCATGTGCTTGCATCGTTTTGAGTGATGTTCATAACGCGTCTATGGTGTCCAAAATAAATGCTTTATATATATATATATATAGCGCTAGATTGTTTCAAAGCATCTTCACAGCAATAAACAGGAAAATAATGACCAACGATTCAAAAGTAGGCAACTCACTAAGGTTTTGAAACACAGCCACAATCTTCTCATGCACAGCAATGCAACTGGCTGTGTACCAGAAGGCTTTTCACTGAAACATTTTCTTTTTTCTTTTCCCTCCGGGCTTTCACTTGTCATATGATTGATCTCATGTCACATTGGATTTATTGATAGATTAATTTCTAATAGATTCATTTATCACCGGTTCTTTGTTAGCCTTCCCATGACCTCAGGTGGTGGCTGTTCGGATTATTAAACGACTTTACAACATAAGTTTGATGATTTTTTCCTTAAACATTTAAGATAACTTTTTTTTTTTTTCTGGGTTTCCATAATTGTTTTACCCATAACATTTTAGGCTTTGAATGCATTTTTGAGGTGTCGTCCAACATTTAACTACTAATTTGCATTTCAATAGTTTATTAATAATTCAATATTTATAAATGTAATCAAATTTTTCAGATTTATATTTTGACCAAAATATACATACGCCACAGGTTAAAGCACGAATGTGTCATTTGATTGTCTTTTTCTCGACAAAGCTCATTAGTCTACGCTACAATCGCAACGTCGTAACTTCGAAAGTGCGTACCGCAGGTTATTGTTTTTGCGTACATTGACGCCAGATGCTCTGGACTCTTTATGAGGTGGAAGGATGATCAGTCTTTATAATAACAGTAGACAAACCCCACAGATGGTCATCACACTCTGCCAGCAATGGCGGATCTTAAAACCTCCTGAAGACGCTAAGTCCCTTCTTCCTCGTTTCTACTTTGTCTGTCACTTTCCCTCGTGCACACACATTCATCGCTCCCCCTAAAAGCCCCTTCCCTCTAACAAAGGCGGCGCAATTATTGGGTGAACTTTTGCGAAGATTCCTAAGCGATCCCTTTACACGCTCTGGGCCTGCTCGCCTGTAATCTGGTAAATGTGTCAGCCCTATGGAGAAATAAGCCTTCCAGAAGAGTTTCTTCATTGTTGAGGTAATTGTCTCCTCTTTGACAGGCACATTCATCAGTGGCTTAATGGTCAATCAAAAGTTGGCAGGCAGAGTGTTTTCATTCTTTCCTATCCACTACATTAGGAATACTTAATCAAAATGTCTCCCGGTAATGGCTATGAAGAGTTCATGACTGACTGATCTGTTGTCTGCGCAGATAGAAAATTAACAGCTCGGCGCAGGAGAGATGTGGGCCCGCAGATAAACAAATTGTGCATTAATATTTCATCTTCGAGACCTGGGATGTGCTATC
>RJVU01017312.1:2566074-2577714 GCA_003731715.1 Anabarilius grahami
TAGGGTGACCATATGTGCCATTTTCCCAGGACGCGTCCTGTCCAGGATTTCTAAATTGCCTAAAATGGCTTGAGCCCTTGCCTCTTTAATTGTGAAAGTGGTCATATCGATGTGCCCCCGGAACGTGATTTAGGAGCGCAATTTCTACACGGAGGTCTGTGCAAGCCACTGTTCTTATTGACAGTCTTCATGCAATGCATTAAAATGTTGTCGTATTTGCTATGCTTTGACCGTTCTTTGTAGATCCAGCCTTCTCAAAAGCCATGATTGGTTGATTATGTATAATGCATGCTATTGGTCAAATTATTTTTCAGTCATCATTACCTTCCGCAAATATGAAAACAAAACCAAAACTGGGACATTTTATGCAACTTAGAAATCCTGAACAGGACGCGTCCTGGGAAAATGGCACATATGGTCACCCTAACATACACACACATATATATATATATATATATATAAGAAACATGTTGGATTATGAAAATATGCAGTACATCAAGCTTTCTGTTCAAAATACTAGAGAGACGTAGCAATATCTCAAAACTACACTAAAAATAGATAATATAACAGCAATATTCTGCCACACCTAAAGTGACTAATAACATTTACAGGCCTCAACTGAGCATAAGGTCAGCTGACAGAACTGTTTGCATATAAACATGAAAGGTTTTAATTGTTCAGGCTGACCAAATAAGTCGACCATTGTGACCCATCCCTTATAAATATCTGATTTTATGCAGCAATTAGCAGGTAGCAATTAGCTAACTAGATTTAGATGAAACACTAAATCATGCCGTTGAGCTCTGTATGGGTTTGATTCACTGCAGATTGTTCTCAGAGCGCTTGTGTAACGTTTGACCTGCCAGCGGCCCCTGTGTCCCTGTTTTGCAGAGGCCCATGGGAGCTTCCTGAAGCCCTGATTCAGGTCTCATTGCTTCCTTGTCTATTTTGCTTGAGCTGATCAATCACAGAGACGAATGTGTCTGTCAACGCACACGTGGCCACCGCCGCACCTGCTCGATACCCCCGCGCTGAAACACTGCCATCTTAGCGGCTCTTGACAGATGTTCCCCACTTCAAAACATGTCTGTGTGTGTGTGTGCGTCTATCGCTCGTGTTTGTTTGGGCGAGGGGGCATTTAGCTATACGCGTCCTTGCGAGGATAAGTTTGCATTTTAAATTGAATTAATTACATGATATTAATCAAATTAATGGCGTCTATGAAGATCTTCATGGACCTGTCACTCTGTAGGCCCTGTATTTTGCGCTTTATCGCGGTTTCTTTATGCGTTGGCTGGTGTGTTTGCATGTTTTCTCCTCACCGGCAGTGTGTGGCTGGGACACAGGCATGAGGTAGCACACGGTGTCCAGATCCCTCCATCAGGGACCTCATCAGCCTCCGAATTTCCTTCCCCTCTCGCCTCAGGCCATCCATATTCATTTCCTGTTCTGATTTAGGCCCAATGAAGAAAGAAAGCTGGCTTCTCTTTCTTCCCCCCGCCGGTCCTCCTGCCTGCCGCCTTGCGTGACAACACACTGTAATTGCATTGGATTAGTATGATAGTGTACACAGCCTGGGTCAAATACCTATTTGAGAGATCACCGCACTAGCATTCATACAGTTCTTTGTTTACTTGCTGAACCTTCATTCAAATAACTGAAGTGCATTTTTGATGCAGTTGAAAGACGTAATAAAATCAATCTATTTATTGAAACAAAGGAACAACATTTATTGTGTTATAAAAGCCACAACAATGAAAGTGAATTGAATTATTTACAATATGTCATATTTTTCTAAATTAATATTGCTGTGAAATGGAATAAATAAAGATTTGGGTTGTTTAATTGTATCATATCACAAAAAGCACCAGTAAAACATAATACTTGTAGTATTTTACCATATTACAACGTCAGTAATGACAAAGGTACAGACGAAAGTGAAAATTTTGTCTTAACTACGCTTAAAATTATTTTCATGATTTGTTATCACAACATTTGTTCTTTTGTCAAATCAACTTAGAGAATTAATGTGGTTCAGATAACATAATATTTTTAGTTTCTGTTGATTAATCCAATTGCTTTCATTGTATTAACTCAAATTTGTAATTTTAATGAACTGAAAATTTTAAGGCAACCAGGTAACTTACTTTTTTAAGTTAAACCAACAATTCATTTTTACAGTGTAGTTAACTAATAGGCTAGTTAAAGGATTAGTCCACTTTCAAATACAATTTTCCTGATAATTTACTCACCCCCATGTCATCCAAGATGTTCATGTCTTTCTTTCGTCAGTCGAAAAGAAATTAAGGTTTTTGATGAAAACATTCCAGGATTATTCTCCTTATAGTGGACTTCAATGGCCTCCAGACGGTTGAAGGTCAAAATTACAGTTTCAGTGCAGCTTCAAAGGGCTTTAAACGATACCAGACGAGGATTGAGGGTCTTATCTAGTGAAACGATCAGTCATTTCATCAAAAAATACAACTGTATATGCTTTATAAACACAAATGATCGCCGTGCACGTGCTTCCGCTTTCCGTATTCTTCAAAAAGCTTACGCTGTATGTCCTACGCCTTCCCTATTCTACTTACGGAACGAACGTGGTGCCAGTTCCGTTTTTTTCCGCAAGTTGAATAGGGAAGGCGTAGGACATATTATGGCATAAGCTTTTTGAAGAATACGGAAAGCGGAAGCACATGCAAGGCGATAATTTGTGTTTATAAAGCATATACAGTTGTATTTTTTTCTAAAATGACCGATCGTTTCGCTAGATAAGACCCTTATTCCTCGTCTGGTATCGTTTAAAGCCCTTTGTAGCTGCACTGAAACTGTCATTTTGACCTTCAACCATTTGGAGGCCATCGAAGTCCACTATAAGGAGAATAATCCTGGAATGTTTTCATCAAAAACCTTAATTTCTTTTCGACTGACGAAAGAAAGACATGAACATCTTGGATGACATGGGGGTGAGTAAATTATCAGGAAAATTTTATTTGAAAGTGGACTAATCCTTTAACGTTACAAAAACTAAACACACACAAATTCTTGTTCACTCCTTAAATAAATGTTACTACAAAATGAAATAAAGGCATATATACAGGTTGTTTTTGTTTATTGACAAGAAAAAACATGAATTTGTATCATATTACGTAACGCAAAAAGACAAATGACAGCTAAATGTTGAATAAGATACTGGTTGTTCATGCCATGTTATGTTGTTGATCATAAGATAAAAATGTATTTTTCTAAACAAATATTGTTGTTAAATGGAGTAAATGCATGAATAAAGCTCTATTTATTGACACAAGAAAAAATATGAAGTTGTATCATATTGCGAAAAGCAAAAGTACAAACGACAGCTTGTACTTTTGACTTTGCTAGTTAATGTTATTTAAATGGAACATGCTCATAAGTTAAACGTGTTTATGCCAAACATATTTTTATTGTAGAATAAAAGCATTATTTTCTAAACAAACGTTGCTGCAAAATGGGAATAAATGCATGAATAAAGGTAGATTTTGTGTGTTGACACTAGTTAACTAGTAGGCTAGTTAACGTTACCAAAACTGGACATACATACATATTTTTGTTTACGCCTTAAATAAATTTGACTACAAAATGAAATAAAGCCATATATAAAGGTTGTTTTTGTTCATTGACAAGAAAAAACATTAAATTCTGTCATATTACGTAACGCAAAAGGAAAAAGACAGCTAAATGCTGAGTTAACATTGTCACACTGGTTGTTTATGCCATATTACGTTGTTGATTGTAAAATAAAAATGTATTTTTCTGAACAAATATTGATAGAGCTTTATTCATGTATTAACTCCATTTTGTGTGTTGTCAAGAAAAAACATTAAATTGAATCATATTATGTTAACTTTAATCTTGAGTTACTTACAACAATTGAACACACATTTAAAAACATTAAAAACTTTATTTTTATTGATTTACTCCATTTCACAACCCTATTTGTTTAAAAAAAAAAGACATTTTTATTGTACGATCAAGGTGATGTGACAGAAATTTCTTGTTTAAATAAAAAAAAATAAAGTTTTTAATGTTTTTAAATAAAGGTTGGACCTAAAAGCTAAAATAGTTTCATATTATGTAAAGCACAAGTACAACACGAGTCAATGAAAGTTACCTACATTTAATACGCTCGCAAATTAGTTGTTTACACAGTATGGCACTGTCGTTTGGAGAATAAAAAACATGAATGTTTCTTCTAGTAGATGGTTTAAAAAGCAGCTATGTTACTAATGTAATGTGCTATTACTATGTAGATTTTTTTGGTGATGGATTCCTCTTTGATGTGTGCTTTTCTGGCGTCTGTCATCTTAAACAAAGAGGTGATGTGGTGCGCCATTGTCGGATGGGATGATATCGTTACATTAGCCGCACACACGAGAATCAAACCCCATGATTACACTGGTGGGTGTAGCTTTTTGTTCTTCCAGGGGGGAGGAAATTGACGGTAATAAAAAAGAAGTCAGATGACTTAACTCTGTAATTACTGGCCTGTTTTCATGATCCTGTATTCTATTTAAAAGCTAAGTCTCAAATGGCTGCTACTTACCAGTTAAGATTAATCCTGCCATTAAACCTTTGGCGTTTAGAGAATGCAAACTCTCTTGAAAAGGTCTGCCGGTGAGATGTAGTAAGTGTAGATGTACATTAGTCTCTGGCTCTGTAAATCTTTCGTCTGTGTTCGACATCAAACGGACACACACACACACACACACACACACACACTCGGATAAAGTCACCTAAGGCTCAGATCATGAGTGGTAGGAATGTTCTACCGCCCACAGGCATATTGAACAGACAGATACTGCGGTTTGCAAACAGCCCACATTGATCATTATTCATGAAAGACAGTCATATGAAAGTTCTGCCTTATATAGAGAGAGCCCGCATAAAAGATGCAGTCAGACATGACCCTAAATGTCGCAGAACGGGCGTGTGTTTATGTGGGTGGGTGAGTTTCATGCATGTGCGACTGTTTGTTTGTTTGTTTGTTTGTTTGCTTGCTTGTCCGTTTGCCTGCAATTATAGCCTGACGCTTGTCTTTGAATACAAATGTGAGCTTGTGCTAAGTGCATATTTATTTTTATGGGCATTTGAGCCTGTATGTTTACATGCTATAATGATTAAGTCTGTAATGAGGTGCGTTTGGCACGTGTTTCTCCGCGGGCCGCCATGAACGTTAGCACGCACTGGCACGCTGTGAAATCTCGGGCCCATGAGTAATTGACCCGTTTTGATAAACGCCTCTGAATGACACCGGCATAATTCACCCTAAAAGTTTGCACTGTCACCAGGATGAGCTAACTGTCTCGCGCAAATATATGGCTGCAATTTTCGAAATAGGTTTATAGCAATCCTTGGGAGAGGAGGGCGAGATAGTGATATTACTGACTTTATTACTCTAGCCGAACATCATTCGGTACCTTGCCCTTTTTGTACCTCCGTTTCTCTCTCTATCCCCGCTGTCAGGTACGGCTAGGGCTTTGTAGTATCGGATAACCTGTTTTCTGGTCATGGAGCTTGATGAATTGCGTTAAACGCAGGGCTCAGCAATAAGGGTCCGGCCAGCAGTTCACATTTTTACATGCCCTGGTGACGTTTTCACTCGCCTGAGGCAAAAATGACAAGTTTAGATATTTTTTAGCAGCATATTGTTAAATTAAGTGTCAGAAGCAATATATGTTTTTATGAACCATTAAGATTTTATACAAGAGGAATTTAAAACAAATACATGGGTAACACTTTACAAGGTTTTACTGGTTAACATAAAATAACAATGAAAAATACTTAATTTCAACATTCAAAAATCAAAAGTTGAATAATATCTATTGATATTATTTAAAGGATTAGTTCACTTCAGAATTAAAATTTCCTGATAATTTACTCACCTCCATGTCATCCAAGTTGTTTATGTCTTTCTTTCTTCAGTCAAAAAGAAATTAAGGTTTTTGAGGAAAACATTCCAGGATTTTTCTCCATATAGTGGACTTCACTGGGGTTCAACAGGTTGAAGGTCCAAATGTCAGTTTCAGTGCAGCTTTAAAGAACTCTACATGATCCCAGATGAGGAATAAGGGTCTTCTCTAGTCATTTCCTAAAAAAAATAAAAATGTAGGTATTTTTTAACCACAAATGCTCGTCTTGCACAGCTTGCGATGCGCAACGCATTACGTAATTACGTTGGAAAGGTCACGCGTGATGTAGGCAAAAGTACCGATCCAGTATCTACAAAGAGAGCGTGCAAAAAGACTAAGTCAAACGACCTTTACAAAAAAAAGGTAAAACAACGATGTTGGATGATTTTGAAGTTGGAGGAGAAAATAAGAGTTTTTCACCGTGATTACGTAATGCGTGGCGCATCGCAGAGCAGTGCAAGATGAGCATTTGTGGTTAAAAAGTATATAAATTTACATTTTTTTCAGCTAACATGAACTAACAATGAACGGTTGTATTTTTATTAGGGGACCTTATGCTGTATACATTTTTTTATGGGTTTATAATTTGCAATAAAATATTTGATTAAATATTTAGATTTCTTTAAAAGACAAACTTACAACAAATAAATCTTTTTTTAAGTTAAACGTTTTTAAAAGGGTAAATAATTAGCAAAAATTAATATAATTAAATCAAATAAATAGGAATATCAATGAATATGAAATCATTTAAAGTCCCCCTGCATTCAATAATTTTATCCCTCAGAACTCATGTTTGATCACCAAAATGTTTCCTGTAAAAAAATTTCTTCATGCCTTAATATAGCTTGAATGTAACATCCTTGCTTCATTTAGTATGCGGATCAATGAATATGCCAATTAGCCCCGCCTCCATTCACTTGCACGAGCTCAATGATCCACTCGGTCAACTTACTGAGGTAAACACAGCACAGTGGTAGCAATTTTTACAAAGTCGGACACATAACGGTAATTAATATGATTAGCCTTTTGTTTGACTACATTATCAAACAGCTAATAATGTGTTGCTAATGTTCCTGTTTGCCATCTGAGTCAGACAGCTGCCTTCTAACAATCAGTATCCTTACAAACTTCAGGATACTGAAGCTTTCCTGTAGCTCAGTGGTTAGAGCATGGCACTAGAAATGCCAAGGTCATGGGTTCGATCCCAGGGATTGCACATACTCCGATACAAATGTATAGTATAATGCAATGTAAGTCGCTTTGGATAAAAGCGTCTGCCAAATGCATAAATGTAAATGTAAATGTACAAACGCTTTGAACAACTTAGAACGTCAGTGGAGAAAGGCATATATTTCATCATAGCATTGTAATATGCATCATACACCCGCCAAATTTCTAAATCTAACGGATTTTTCATATCAACAGAAAATACCAGGATAACCTTCTCTTGAGACTCCCCTGTTTCAGAGCGGTCATGGCTAATGATATGCTAAAGCCTGGCGGCACGTTGATTGGTTACAAGGTAGTTTGTGACGTCAGAAACACCAGCGATTTTAAATCTTTAGATCACTGCAGTTTTAAAGAGAAAATACTCAGCAATGGTGTTGACTTATGAATTTGCACATGGTTTGTCTTCAAGCATATTAAAAACACCACATAGACATATAAACAACATTAAAAACTTGATTTTCACCACAGGGGGACTTTAAACAGACCTTTTTATTGTGGCATAAATATTTACATATATATCGAATCACAAGAAAATGCGTTTGCCATGTTTGATTTTTGACAAAATGTTGCCTTTTCTGTTTATTTTAGTGCTGCTAATGGGAAAAAAATGGAAATCCATCAGATGGCTATCTTCGGCTATTTGCCTCATTGTCTCACTGTTTTTTCAGCACCTTACTTCATGAGCACTGCATTTTTTAAACAGCCTGAACAATTAAAATATTTCATTTTTTTATATGCAAACAGTTCTGTCAGCTGACCTGAACCTCAGTTGAGGCCTGTAAATGTTATTAGTCACTTTAGGTGTGGCAGAATATTGCTGCTATATTATCTATTTTTAGTGTTGTTTTGAGATATCTCACTGGTATTTTGAACAGAAAGCTTGATGTACTGCATATTTCCATAAATTGTCATGACAGTCTAAGCTGTTGTTACATTAGGATAATTAGACATTTTCGGTATTAGTATCATTATTATCAGCTTTTTAAGCAATTAAGTGCAATTACGTTTTGTATTTGAACTTTTGTGTGCTGTATTTGTTTTTGGGTTGTGCGTCAGACCTCTCCTGGATCAGGTTCGTAACCCTTACACAAAAACATACGGGGCAGCCTATACGGTCGCGATATACAGGGTCTCTATAATGCATCCCTTTAAATAAATACGGACAAAAGAATCACTGTTGCAATGCCATCCAGCTCTGATCCCACAAAACCTTGGACCACTCCCTTCTTGGCTCCCAGTGAATACTTCCCTTTAGTGCTGTGATCGGCGTTGACTGAAAAAGTTCCTTATTCTGCACGGCTGAAGGCTTGTGGGCTGGGAATGGGCTCTGTTGACTGGCAGCAATCAATCATAAAGCAGGAACGGGCTAATGAAGAAGACCATAGTTTATTAAAGCGCTTGTGGGGAAGATATTACTGCAGGTCCCAGATTTAGCTGAGGATATACACACACGCTCTGACTGTAAAGCTACAGAGGTGTTTACCCAACACTGCTGTCCATTATGTGACCTGCTTGTGAATATGACCCATTTATAAAGTCACATTTACCATGTGCCACAGAAAAAGAACATTAGTGGATAAATAGGGTCCGAGGTGACATTCACGCAGTAGTGAAATGCATTCACGAACAGGTTTTAGGCTGCAAGATTAGCTTTGCAACGTTTGGCTGAATTGCAGCAGGTTGTTTAATTGATTTCCATTCGCTAAACCCATGACGAACATTGTCTACAACATAAACACCAGCTTTTGGGTTTCTAGGCAGATGAAACAAAGCTAAATTAAAACAATGATTTATAATTGTGTGTGTATACTACAAAGAATTCTCTTATGCTCATCAAGTCTGCGTTTATTTGATGAAAAAATACAGAAAAAAAAGTAATATTGTGAAATATTATTACAATTTATATATAATGGTTTTCTATTTTAATATACTTTAAAATATAATTTATTCCTGTGATCAAAGCTGAATTACTCCAGTCTTCAGTGTCACATGATCCTTCAGAAATCATTCTAATATGCTGATTTATTATCAATATTGGAAATATTTTTTATAACCTTTGATATTTTTTTCAGGATTCTTTGATTAATAAAAAGTTTAAAAAGAACAGTATTTATTTAAAATATAATTTTTTCATAACAATATACACTACTGTTCAAAGTTTGGGGTCAGTTATTTGTTTTTTCTTAATTTTTTTTGAAAGAAATTAATAGCAAAGATTTATATTGTTAGAAAAGATTTCTATTTTGAATAAATGCTGTTGTTTTCAACTTTTTATTAATCAATGAATCCTGAAAAAAGTATCACAGGTTCCAAAAAAATATTAAGCAGCACAACAGTTTCCAACATTGATAATAACTGAGTATCAAATCATCATATTTGAATGATTTTTGAAGGATCATGTGACACTGAAGACTGGAGTAATGATGCTGAAAATTCAGCTTTGATCACAGGAATAAATTACATTTTACAATATATTACAATAGAAAACAGTTATTTTAAATTGTAATAATATTTCACAATATTACAGATTACTGTATTTTTGATCAGATAAATGCAGCCCTGGTGAGCAGAAGAGACTTCTTTAAAAAAAGTAAAACTTTTTACTGATAGAGAGAGTGTGTGTGTGTGCTATATATACAAATATTTTAACTAGATTTTAACTGCATTTTACTTCTTGAATTAAACATTTCATAACAACAATGACAATTTCAGAGCAAGACACATACTGAAAAAAGTCTGAAAAATATGGTCATATAGGCTAGCTTAAAAAAAGTGTATTGGCCAGCCCTAGCTTAACTAAAAGATAAACAAAAGTGGTCGGGAAATGACCCTACGAGACGCGAAATAATATTTCAGGTTGAGTTAACAACAGTTCACTCGTTAAATCACTGGGCTGGGTTAGATGATTCAGATCCATAATTCAGTGTGGGAGGAGGATGTTGACGTTTAACATTGAGCACTTCTTGAGGAAGAAAGGTGAGATTCCTCAGACGAAGGGGCACACTGAGAGTTTAGAAGACAAATGAGCAGCGAGGGAGTGAAAAATGCAAAGCAGATGTTTTTTAGCCATTTTTTTAATGGCAGTGAAACATTACTGATGCCATTACTGAGCTCTTTTATGGCTTCTTTTAATCCTTCCTCCCGCCCGAGGAAAGGAACCCCTTGTGGTGCAAAGCAGCCTCTTTGCTTTAGAGCGACAATTTGAAGCCATTTCCAATTCATTTCCTAATCTGCCACGAGGCTTTGCAGGGCTTCCTTTGCAATTATTATTTTTCTTAGAGACAGAAAAAAAAGGCAGAAAAGTGGAAAGTCGCACTTCTTTCAGGTAAATTTATTGTAATCCTTCGGATGCGTGTTTCTCGGAGTCTTCACTTGCAGTGACGCAAATATGGCTCACGCACTCATTTCCTTTTTTATTTACAAAATTATAAACACAGACGCCAAGGCTCCCACACTCCCTCAGAGTTAGCAACAGGGACTTTTTCTCAGCAGTTATGTAGCATCCATCTTTCGGCAGTTTTGAGGCCAATATCTTAGAAGGGTCAGTGAATCACTGTAAGTATATGGAACACCCACGCCACTCAAATCCGAGCATCTGTCCAGAAACAATTCCCGGTTTGTGAAAGGAAACGATGGATGCGTTTGAATAATGAGGGCCTGTACCGCTATTAAACGCTGATTGTAAAATGTGTGGCCAGGTGCTTCAGGAGTAGCAGATCAGCATGATGGGTAGCCAGCGGTGAGTTGTGTCTGCTGCTTGCATTAGACTCGTCCTATAAAGCTCACAGGAGCACTTCCAAGGGTCTGGGCCTGGGCCGAAAATGAGAAGGAGATGAACTGGAAGGCTCCATCTCTGCGTCCAGCGTGCAGTATATCACAATGATGGCAGCCGCATGGGCGTGTGTGCAAATGCACCGCTCATAAATATCTCTGTCCCCCCTGCTCCCCCTCATAGGGGCCACTCTGATGGTGAAGGCAAAGGGATGTCGCTGTCGGAGTGATTGAATGCTCTTCGTCCTGGCTCTCGGCACAGCCCCGCGCTCGCTGGCCGGTGTGGGAGGCCCACCGCTGAACGCTGGCCTGGGGGGCTCTGCTAGCACATACGCACCACTGAACTGCTTGTTTCTTTAAAAACTCTGTCAGGTTTCGTCTCGATTAACTATTCACCACAAAAACCTTTATACTGTAGTTTTGTGGCAAAGTGTTAGGGATGGGCAAAAGGATTAAGAATTCATTATATTTTCAGATAGTAAATATCAGAAGCAAAAACAGTATTAAAGATCGTTTTTGTGAATTGATTCAAAACTCTGATTCAATATATATGTGTGTGTGTGTTTGTATATATATGTAGATATTTGTCCTTATATTGATATTCAATATTTCTCAATCTACATTTAGATTTTATATGTAGGCCTAGATAGATAGATAGATATATTGTACATTTATATAATACATTTAATTA
>RJVU01017312.1:2578436-2595042 GCA_003731715.1 Anabarilius grahami
CTAGAAAGTCCAACATCTGCTCGCAGGTCGACGGCGCTCTTGAAAACTGCTGTCTTTTTTCCTTTTTGGGTCCACGGCTGTCTCTTCCCTCATATGACCGAGCTTTGACACTGTCCAGGTCCGCCCTAGTTGGCAAAGGAACGAGCGATAGAGAAAGGGAGAGTTTATTTCCTGTTCTTGTGAATCATATATCAGTACAATTCCCCTCTGTGCTGTTTGGCAACGGCGGAATGACGGGTGTCATTTATCATACGGACTGAAAGAGGCTGTGGGAAAAGGGATTTGAATTCTTTCGGAGGTGTGTAGATTCTCCTTAGTGGAGGATCATTAAATGGAGGGGGTTTTTCAGCAGGGGGATATGAGTGACTCCTGGAGCTTTTTTTCCCCGTGTGCTTAAGAACTGGCTGCGTCAATCCCTCACTGTCTTAAATTGAGGATTTAAAGCACTCTGATGGTTTTGTGAGGTGCAGAAATGTGCGTTGTGATGGTTAGAAATGCTTTTCGTGTGATTAGTATCTCAGAGCTATGTGCGAGTTTAGTAACAAGTCTGCAAATCATCTCTAATCTGTCGTCCGTGAATGCGAATCGTTGGCACTTTGTTAATGCACTTTTATTTGTGTTGCTTTGCTAAGGAAAGCATCGCAATTGCAAACTTGGGGTTAGGGGTTTGAACAAACCCCATGCCATATGTATAAAACCTGGGTACATAAATCGTCCCGTTTGTGCTGGGGATACTCCAAATTGTGAGCTTTTTTTCAGCAGAGATGTGCTATTACTTTTCTATTCTATTTCTATTTTTATCTGGCTAACTATAAAATGCATAAAAACAAGAGTGATTTCTAGAGACCACAATGCCATACAGACTTTTCATTTACGACACTTAGTAACCACCTAACAACCACCTTAGCAACCCATAGAAATATGCAAACAACCACTCAGAACACCTGAGCAGCACTGAATAAAAATTATGCAGGATTTACTTTTTTAATTTTTAAAAAAAAAAATTATTAAAAAAGGAATGGTAAGAAATACATTTCAATTAAATGAAAAAAGAAAGAATGAAATAGTATTTTCTTGTAAAAGGCACTCCAATAGAGCACAACAATCTTGTTCCAGAAGTAAAAACTAAATTTTCTCCAGAGGAGAAATTCACAGATTTTTAACGATAACTTGTAAACCTTGGGCTGGTTCACACAGAATGCGTTTTTGCTTTGAAAAACGCGAGACGTGGGCAGTGGAATGGGGAAAACGCACAAGGTCTCGAGACACATTTTTTAAAAGTTGAACTGATTTTAACTTGAGCGCCGCGTTTTTAGAACTCCGTGCCACGCTCAAGACACTGCAAAAGAGGCAAGACGTGAGCACAATGGTCAAACACATCAGTCTAGTGCGTGTTTACATAGAAAAATAGCGCATTGGAATGGAAAAAACGTGTTCTGTGTGAACGGCCCCTTACTCTGATCTACGAGGTTGTTAATCGATGGTATTTACTTCTGTTGCCATCAGCCCACGTTATTTCAACTTAGTTTTAAAATAATTGTGTTTAACAGGGGAATTTGTGGCGAAAAACTGCATTACCCATGATGCTGTACAGAAAATTCTCCCAATCGGAGTCAAAACAAGCAAAACGTGCCAAAATTTGCTCTTCAGCTCTGCCCACTCCCATGAAGCACTGCGAATGGCATAATGGAGTCGATCTCCCTACACTCTCAAACGATTTAAATATTTCAATATATATGCATGTTGCAGTAAACGTAAAATATATTGTTTTTATATATATATCAACATTTTTTAATTCATAGTTTTATATTTCTCCATCCTTTTTCATTCGATTCTGCTGTTTGCAATGCTTCATGGGATTGTAGTTCTTTCCCTCACTAATGCCAATAAGTGAACAGTTTTGTACCTTTGTATTTTTGTCCGATTTTCAAATGCATTTTTGCTTCCAATCAAAGTTTATAATGTTATGATTCACCTCATAGCTGGTTAGCTTGGTTCATGGCCTCTAACGAAGGCTTTTTTGAAATCCCTCTGGGAGAAATGAATGGAAAAAATACTTCCAGAAAAAGGGGCAGGCGCTGTTGCAATCTTTAATCTTTGTTTTATTTACTACTTCAAATTATTATTATTATTTTATTTTTTTACAATGTAGCATTGTGGTGTGACTTACATTTTCTTCAAAAAATAAAAAAAATCTAGTTTTAGACGTTATTTGTTTACATACAATCTTTTATACAAATACAGTCATCTTGATACTGTCAAGTTTACTGCAAATACACATTTTTTCCGTCTTCTAAGCTTTTCCATCAATGGAAAAGCAGCATTCGCTCTTAATCAGATACAGCATTGCCAATCAAGCTCAGCTTCACCTGTCATGAAGACTGCCGATTTTGACGTTTCATAAGCATTGATCACATGAAGTGATTGTTCAAAGACAAGGTTGTGATCGCTCACAGTGTTGTGCTTTATTTTTTACCCACATGAGACAAAACACCACCTCCACCTCCCATTGTGGTGTACAAGTGTAAACCCAAGAGTCTCGTGATCGCACAAACAAATCACACCCAGCAGGGGTCTGGTTACCCTTGTCAGGCTTTCTTTCTCACCACCTCATTCATGTTGTGTGTTTGGGGGAGGGCAGACAGGGATCTGGCTTACCCAGAGTGTTTTTTATTTGCTGGAATGATCAGGATTAGATGTAGGGATTGAGTCAGGAAACCCTGATCTCTCTCTGCATGCAGCTCCTAATTGTGGATGGTATCCTGTCAGGTTTAGGGTGGCACACTTAGGGCTGGGCGATATATCGCATGCGATTGTCGCGCGCATTTCGTCAGTAAAGCCGGTTCCCTGAATACCGCGTTCATTATCGAAGGCGATTCATCTGCGATTATGAACGCGATATTGCGTAGCTTGTCAGTGATCTACGGTTCTGTCTATTATATGCCGCTCCATTTGAAAGCAGGTGATGGCGATTTTGCGGTAATCAGGGAACCGGCTTTACTGACGAAATGCGCGTGACAATCGCATGCGATATATCGCCCAGCCCTAGGCACACTCAGAATGAGAGGTACCTCTGGGATAAATGGAAATATTAGATGGTCTCCACAGCTTAGGTGGTCTCAGCTGGGCGTTACAGGAAGAAAGAGACATTAAATGAGAATCAACCACTGCCAAGTGAAGCATGTTCAGATGGAAGGCTTGGAGAATAACGTCCTACTCAAATCCATTATAATCACTGCAGAGATGAGAGCTTATCAAACATCAGGATATCACAGATAGATAAATGAGAAATCATTTGTCATTGCATCCTATAAATAAAATACAAACTAATCAGTGTTGGAAACTACTTTGAAAGTGAAGCTTGACAAGTCAACCCAATTTACTTTCTTAATGTACATTTTTAGACTTATTGTGAACGATTCATGACAGCATCACATCATTCCATTTTAAGTTGGTGTGTGTTTGTGTGTGTGTGTGTGTGTATACATAAGAGTTTATGACTGGTTCATTACTGCTGTGATTATTATGTTTTTTTGCATGTTATATGTTAGGAAACAGTTCTTTTAACAACCATGTAGGAAGACATTTCATAGCCATATATTTCTGGATTCATTAGGCTCAAATTGTGAAAGAATGGTTGTGAGGGAGCATGAAAAATCACGTCCTTTAAATCCTTTAAATTAATTGAAAGTCTTTGGGATGTGCTGGAGGAGACTTTACAGAATGCTCACCTCTTGCATTGTCAATACAAGATCTTCACCAAAAATTGGTGCAACAATTGATGGAAATAAATGTTGTGATGTTATTTACATCAAGAGGAGCATCATTTTTGGTCAAGATCTTGTATTGACAATGCAAGAGTTGAGCACTCTGTAAAGTCTCCTCCAGCACATCCCAAAGACTTTCAACACTCTAAAAAAAAAACACTGGGTTAAAAACAACCCAATTTGGGTTGTTTTCAACCCAAGGGCTGGGTAAATATAGGACAGAACACATGTTGGGTTAATTTTACCCAGCAAATTGCATAATGGGTTGATTCATCTTTACTATAATACTAGCTTTTTTTCTTTTCTTTTTTTTACTTCATACATGAATTAATGGTTACAGATTAACTTCAATCCTGTCAACTTTTTTTAAAATACTCCACGCAACCAGTGGATTGCATGATAATTCCTTTATTTTCGATTATATTTTACAGTATAGCATATTTTATATCATTTTTTAATAAATATTTAAGCTCATTTAACAAATATTAGAAGTCAAAATTAAACATTTAGAAGTAATTCAAGTGTAATCGACCAGTCTCTGTTGCCCCGTTTCCACCGTAACGGCGCTGGATCTCGTGCCGGAGATGGCTCGAGGAGCTGGGTAACACAAAAACTACCCAAACACTGAAAAATAACCCAAAAAATTACCCAAAATGCTCAACGCAGGACTTGGGTAGAAAAAAATAACCCAAGGTTTTTTAGAGTGAATGAATAGAAGAACTATTCTCAAACATATAACATGCTAGAAACATTATAATCACAGCAATAATTATCCAGTCATAGACTTTGAAGTATTTGCCTATTTAAATCCAAACAGTGATTTTTTTTTTTTTGGCAATTTTATTTTGCTCCAAAAAGAAACAAACTTGAATGATGAATACAAATACGAATACATTTTCTTGATCCGATTCTTGATCCGAACTAACTGATTTGCTTAAAGAGAGAGGACAGTCTAAAAGAGCTTTGATTTTTCCCTCAGATCGTAAGTTTGTGTGCACAATGCAGTATGCCTTTAAAAATAACATTTGTTTTTAATGTTACACTGCAATAAAATTGTTCGAAAATAGCTGTTAGTGGATACCCTATTGAGGTACTGAAAAATGTGGTTAAGTTAGTAGTATTGTTCATGTTAGTTAGTTACTCCACAACACTGAAACTAATGAATGTAATATTGTCTAAACAGCTCATTAGATCTGTCTTTTGATTACCGCTGTTTACATATGCAGCATCTGTAAGTATCTCCCCATCAAAGAACCCACACCAGAAAGCGTAACTAACCCACTTGAAGCCCTCGCTCTGTATCTCTTCAGATTTGGTGTGTACGTTGACATTGTTTTACCAACTCATCCAAATGTGTAATTGCAATTATAGTCCCTTGATGACTCCCCAAGGGGCACATGATTGCAATTAGAAAGAGAAAATGTTAATTAATTAAGCTACTCAAAGAGAAGAGCAGGATTGGTTTAAATGTGGACGTCTGACCGGAGGACACCTTGGAGAATTAACTCTACTGTTTAGATGTAGATATCTACTGTGTCCTCACATCTCAGTATGCATATATTTGTAACTTATGGACAGAATGCAAGATTTCAGTGCTGTTGCTGGGTAAAACAAACCAATTAATGAGGTTTCCTTTGAATACAATGACAAAAAGTAGGCGACAGCTATTTCATTGTTATAGCCTTTAGCATACTGAAAAGCTTAGGGCCTAAAACTTGTTTCTTCTGGACACAGCAGTTCATTGGGTTATTAGGCTGGGTCTCAGCAGAAACAGTCATCTAGATTGTGACCATTGTCTGTGATTGATGACCCAACCTTTAGTTGCTGAGCTGGTATGTTTGTTCCTGTGTAATTGTCTTCCAGATGGCTAGGCTAAGTGTTCGTTAACACGTTTATGGTGGCATTGTTAAAATTGATGGCTTGGATGCTCGGTTTTCAAAAGATGTAGTATACCAGATCGTCGTCCAAACAGTTAAGACTGTAACAAAAACACAGAGGACTGTCTTTTGTCTGAGCTGCGGCATTTTTTGTTTTTCCTCTCTTGATAGTGTCACAGGAATCCTGGAGCTCCGTTTATAAAACGCACTTCATCCTGATTTCTACGGTTCCGGTCCTATGTTGAAAGTGAGAGGGGGGGGGAGCAGTATTTATAAAGGCAGAAACTGACTTGAAGATGTTTTTATACATATGCAAATTGGAAAGCATGCATATGCTGATATTAGCATTTCTTTTTCAAATATTGAATATTTAATTGTGCATGCTCATTTCTCCCATTTTTACATCACATTTGCCATCATCTAACACTCACTTAAAGTTAATCTTTAATCTTTTAATAACGCTGTAATAAAATATAAATTTAAAACTTTTGAGTAAATCTCAAAATTAATATACATTTTTCATACAATGTTGGGATATCTAAATCCACTTTTTAAAAACAATTGATTTTAGTTTTTAGGGTTTTATTATTATTATTTTTATTTAGAATAAAATACAATAGTATAGAATTTTAAAAAGCGTGATTGTCTGAATTAATTGACATTTTTACTGACGTTTTTCTATTTGGATTTTTGTCGCCATTCTGTACATGCACTTGATTTTAAGATTTGCCAGTTATATCGCGGGTTACATTTAGGATAATTTTTGCATACAGACATTGTAAAAATTACTGTGCGTTCATATTTAAGATCGTTCTATGCAAATCTTTGTAAATTAAGCTCCAGGTTTGCTTTCTTCCATAAAAATCCCAAAATGAACATTTCCAACTAGTCATTTCTGTAAAGTTTTAATTTTTCCTTTTCGAAAGTCACATTCACGTAAACTTTGTTCACATAAAGAGCCCTTAAAGATGGTTTAAAAATGTTAAGAAATGTGTTTTGTGTGCCTCTCACTGAACTCTCAGCCTGAGAGAATCTGAGAGATCGGAGTGGAAAATGGATATAGGTGGCAGTGCTAGTCATCAATCATGGTCCCTCAAGAGAAGGTGCAGCTAAAACTGGACTGAAGTGCTATCTGTCAGCTGCTGCGATACAGACGGTGCAGTGCAGCCCGGGCCCGTATCGCTCCACCATCAGCTCACGGCAGCATAAACTGCCATGTAAACACAGGCAGGTGCTAGCTTTGCGTGCAACCTACATACCCTTACAGAAGGTCATAATTGTACCTCTAGCTTTCATAGGGAGAGTTTCTTTCATATGCTTGTCATATGTTTGTCATATCTTTAGCAAAGTATACAATAGAAAAGTAGCTAGATAAAAAAGCTATAAAATCAAACTGGACATGTTTGCTGAAAGAAATCCTCCTACAACCTTTTGTAGCAAAGAAGCTAGTAGCCAGATAACCTGTAGAAGTATACTGTTGTGTGGCTAACTATGATAAACACAAGGTTTGTCATAAATTTAGCACAGTTTATTATAGAAAAGCAGCTAGATAATAAAAAGAAAGCTATAAAATCAATTTGGACATGATGTTTGCTGAAAGAAATGCTCCTAAAACATTTAAGACGTACCTATAGTAGATAAGAAGCTAAGCTAGTGGCCAGAAAGCCTGTAGAAGAATACTTCTGTGGCACTAGCTGGAGTTTAATATAGAATTGTGGCTATATATAAAAGAAAAGCTATAAAATTGAACTGGACATAATGTTTGCTGAAAGAAATACCAATCGTAAAAATCGTGAAAATGTACCTATCGTAGCAAAGAAGCTAGTAGCCAGAGAGCTGCTGTTGTGCTAGCTGCGATAAACACAAGGTTTGTCACAACTTTGGCACTGTATACTATAGAAAAGAGCCAAGATAAAAAATTAAAAGCTATAAAATTGGACTGCGGAGGACAGGATGGTCGGTTTACAAACTTCAGGGAAAATATATGCTGCCATTAGCTTTGTCTCACTGTTGAATAAAGCCACCAGGCGCTTCTCCCCTGATGTCAGGCAGCAGCTGTCGATAGCTCTCAAGATGGATAGCCGTTCTGCATGCCTATTGATTCGGCACAGGCCACAGATATAAGTATCATTTGTCATTTCTGGAATGATATGGAGTCCTAGTTAAAACCCAGAGAGGGGATATGGCCGTGCCTAGCGGGGGGAGGTAGAGGAGCAGGTTGTCGGACTCTTTTGATGAATGACTCTACAGCTTTTTGGTTTTGTCTGGGAACGAAGGGGGGCATTTAAGCAGCTATTTGCTTTCACTGCATTCCAAGAACAACAAGACAGCAAGTCCAGAGGCCTGAGCCGCCACCGCTGCAAACAGGGTGGTCTGACCCAACGTGCAGGGGAGAGGGTGGGATCGGCGCTGTAGCAAGTGCGTGGGTAGGTGCGGACTGAACAAGACTTTGGTCTCATTATGACTTCCGCTGCTGATGTGAGATTGATAAAAATCAGGGTTATATTCAGGTTGAGTATACGTCAATTTGACATGCACATCATTCCGACGTCCCAGCACTTTTACCTTCCAGAATCATATTTACATTCCATATACATCAATTAATATTCCGCCATCGTTAGTGGAGTCTGCTGAGAGGTCTGTGGCAAACAAATAAAACGAATGTTTGCTAGTCAAACACAGAGCAGCTCCACAGAATCCCCCGGTGACTTCGCTTTGATTATGTTGTGCTTTTGGGAGGCCAGCCAACAGGAGAGCGGACTTCATTATTGTATGGATCATCTTTTAAGACCATTTAAGATCACAGGGCCCCGAGTCGAGTAAATACTCCAAGACAAAGAGACTCTCTCAAGTTTATTGAGTTTCTTGGTGCTTTTGCATCACAGTATGTAATTCGTCACACATTCATTTTTGTTGAGAATCAAGTACGCATTCTTTTTTTTGATAGAATCAAATTCGAGTTATGTCACTGCAGGTTGCCGACAGCAGACGGATAGAAAAGATGTGGCACTAAACCTGGAAACCTTCAAACAGAGGAGTGACATGTAATTACTTCAGGTGTCTATCAAACTATGTTTGAAAATGTCAGCATGGGATCCAACATGATAGATTTACAACTTCAGAATCCGGCAAAAAATAATTACTAGATTGAATACCGAGACCCAGACTTTATGGTTGGTGTAACACTTCTTCGTTTTTCTCTACCTCTTGCTAGGCCCCAATAGTGTGTGTTTCACAGTATTACACCACAGGAGCACTATTGTTGCCACAATTTCTTTTCGGAACCGCCAAAATGTCATCGTCCAGCTGGAGGGAGATTTTTGTGTCTCTAAATACGCTCTCACACACACACTTGCACAAATTCCCACAGAGCCATGGTGTAAGGTTACAGTCTCAGGCATGACTTGCACTAAGTGGCCAAGTCAGGAGGAGGTCTGGCCTCTGACGTAAAGGCCCACGTCCATGTCTTTTGAAGCTCTGACAGCTGAGGACAGTGGCATAAGTAACAGTAAAAGAAGCATCTGAGTTCTCAATGCCTCATTGTTTAGATCAGTTTCACTGATCGTCAAAGCCTGGCTGGACATTTAAACTCAGATCCAGTGAGGATGAGTCAAAGCCATGCAACACCATCAAGCCACCCTCATTAAAATCCTTAACAATGCAGTCATTAAAGGGAGGGATGTAAGTTAGTGAGTAGCACTTTCATGCACATTAACTTACATTTTAAGTTTTCAATGAGGATAAAGCACCGCAATCATGTAGAAAAAATGCAAGTGTTTATAAAAGTTACTGCGCTTTCATATTAGGTTGCATGACAGACTTTTGATGTAGATCTGTCTGCCTGGCATTTTAATTCTTCTTCCTTACATTTAAAGTTGAATTCTGTTTGATACCTGAATTAAAATTAAGCTCAAATTCAGGAATATAAAAGGCATTCTCAAATCAATTTTGAATGGTCCACAAACCTGCTATCCACATATCAAATATCAAAACACATGGTTACATATTGATATCCATCAAGGCATTATGGATCAAGGCTCATTCCTTATGGGACTTGAACCAGCAACCTTCTTTTTACTGGCCCTGAGCTTTAGCTGTTACACCACACTGCCCAAAGGGGGGGTCATGTGGTGCTTTCGCTCAATGCAATGACCGAACAGCATTTAGTTGGGTCCCAGGGTCTTGCACTTCACCTCGTTCCTGTCTTTGCAACCGTTTCCATCTTGTTCCAGGCTATGTATTACAGCACGGCACAGTTCGCGCTTGGATCACCTCGGAGAAGTAGTGCATGAATTGATCCCATCCTCCCTCTCTAATGCCTCTTTCCTCCAACGGAACAAACAGGCGGCACGTGCATGCCGCCCAGGACAGATGTTCGGGATTACTTTCACCTCGCTGCTTCATTGTATGCACTTTGGAGGATCCCAGCTGATGTGGAATGCTGCCTCCTCAGTTTGCCTGCCACTGCCGCTACAGGGCACATTTCTTCTCCTGCTTTATCTTTCTATCCCGCTCTCCTGTCTCGCTGTCTTTCTCTTTCCCTTTCTACTCCTGACATCCGTCACTTAATATCAGAAAATAGTTTCTTTGCAAGCAGCCGTCCTCCAAAATTAGCTTGCCACCGCCATGTAACTGACCAGTGTCTTTGTGCGGACGAACTGAGATGTAAATAGCGTTTTACAAAGATGCCACTAGACGCTGTGTTAGGATATTTGAATTTGGAGTCGCAGCCCCAGTCAGACACCTGTACAGACGGCGTAGGGATGTAGAAAACACTCATAGCAGCAAATCGGGAGGGAAAGCAGGTGTGTATTTGTGCGTGTTTCGTGAAGTGGAAAGCCATTGAGCAATGAGGCCCCTCGCTGAGAGGAAAGGAGGGGGAGTGACGTTATCTCCTCGCCAAGCGTCTATCTAATCTGGCCACTGTGAGCCACGGGCGGAAGTGGGAGCAAGACCGGGGACGGGGCCTCGCCGCATCTTTAATTACCGCTGATATCACCGCGGAGAAGAGGGGAGACGAGCGAGCGAGAGAGAGAGGAGCCCGCGTTCACTTTTTAATTAAGGCTCGGTAGTGTAACTCGTCAATGTACATTATTGGAAGAATGAACGTCAATGCCATTGCTTTTTCGCCCCCTCCTTTATCTCTGTCAATGATTCAAAGACATGATTTATGGTCGCTCGCCGTCTTTCAGGATCATCCATCAAAGCACCGGGCTCCGCCGCCGCCCGCCCGTTGTAAATCATTCTGAAAGCCTGTCACTCATTTCCATTAACCGTTCCTCTGTCGCTCTGGTCCCCGCCTCCCTCACCTCCTCTCTCTCTCTCTCTCTCTCTCAGTATTTCCCTCTCTCTTTCTCCTCGTCTTCCTCCCCCTGCTGGTGCACAACCTCCAGTCACGTGGGGGTACGTGTTCCATCTCACCGCCTCCCCTTCCCCGCTCTTTTTCCATAAATTAACCACTTTCAGACGTGCTGTGGAGGAAGGGGCCATGCCATTCCGTTCTAGCCAGCAGAACCCCCTCCCACTTCATTACCGATTAAGACCCCTCAGCGGCCCGGAATCTCAAA
Organism: Anabarilius grahami; assembly: GCA_003731715.1. Classification (NCBI taxonomy): domain Eukaryota; kingdom Metazoa; phylum Chordata; class Actinopteri; order Cypriniformes; family Xenocyprididae; genus Anabarilius; species Anabarilius grahami. The sequence continues at coordinate 2,589,648 of RJVU01017312.1, forward strand.
AGGGCCGAGGGGTGGATGTGATCATTATGTAGACTGATAAGTAATTCACTTAGAAACTTAACACCAATAGCGCTGAAAGCAGGTCACTCTGAATTAGGTATCAAAAAAAGGAACTTTTGGAATAGGGATAATTTACAAAACTAATTATATCAATGTATTTGTTAATATAAATAGATCTGTCACTTACATTTTAACCCATTTTAAGATATAACTGACAGATTGTAATATGATTTAATGGCAATCTGTTTTTCATAAACGGGTGGTTAATGTGACAAATAGTGACAGCAGTGTCCAGCTCCTACTAATTTAAAATCATTTAATTAGGTATTTTACATTTGTATTTATTTCTGATATCAAAACCACAAAAGGGTAGTCTGATAAATCATCTACTTTTTTGGAATAATTTACTCAGCATCATAACAGCCTTGAAGATTTAATTCTGTGGAACAAATAATTTGTTTCTCTGCCACTAATACATTATAGAAGCATGTTAGTCATTCAAAGCGGGAACTCGTTTACCCATCAAGTCAATATGAAACTTAAGGAAGTGACTCATGCTGCTTCATGGGCTATTCAAAGTTCATGCAGAACAGGGTTAGAATCTGTACTTTCTGTTGTGGTTTCTCCATTGCTTTCCAAATAAATTGTCTGTGCGGTTTGAAATCCCGCTGCCCTTAAACGGCAACTTTACTCCTTTGACAGCACATGCAGCAACACTCTTTTATGAAGTAGGAAAAAAAAGTTGACTCAAAAGAGGACTGTCAATCTTTCTCAGTAGCTGACACTGCTCTGCGGGGAGCTTTTGGCCTTTCAATTGAGTGGCTTCCTTTTTCATTCTAATCAACAACGCGATATCAACGCGACAAAATATCCACCAACAGCAGAAAAGTAGTGTTGAGGGGGGGGGAACTTTTCAGGGAATGCCTTTGCCAACACTTCTCACAATTCAGGCAGCCATTGTCTGCGGCGCAGGCTGTCGCCGAGTGACAACGCTCTCCCGGCGCATCCTGAAGTCAGTGCTTTTCAAGCAAACGGCGGTCCCTAATCATTGCGCGGAGGACGTCTGACAACAACTCCTGACAAATTCGCCATTAAAATGAATAGTAACCATGAACAGAGGGTCTGTTTTGGAAGCATTTCCCTTTCTCTCTCTCTCCCTTTGGTGTACGCTTCCCGCTGTGTTGCAGGTTTTGGCGTGAGAGTCGTCTTCCCTCACTTTATTTGTGCCACCAAACAGCCTTTGGTCCCACAAGAAGCTGACAGCCCCACACTTCTGTTGCAAATACACTGGGATGTCTCATTGTATTTAATGAAGGGAAAAACTGGCTATCTACTATTAATGAACTTGGAATATAAAAAATGCATCCTTTGCTGAAAACTGCACAAAACTGCTTGTATAAGGCAAAGTGGCGACTGGAGGGGGGCCAGAATCTAATGAAAGATCCATAGAATATTTGCTAGGGGAGGGAGGGTACATAAAAATATATGTAAATGGTTTTAAAGGGGTAGTTACCCAAAAAAAGAAAACATTTCTGTCATCATTTACTTGCTCTCATGTAATTTCAAACCACTTTGACTTTCTTTCTACCAAAGAACACAAAAGGTGAGTTTTTGAAGATTATCCTGGCTGCTCTTCTCCATTTAATAAAATTGTTGTTGTTTATATAACTCAAGCATTTATAAAGACCTTTAATATAATGCATATTTCAACCAAAAATTGAAATTCATCGAGTGAATGGGGGCTGCTAAATTCTAAATTTACCAAAAAATGAGCGTGAAAGTTAAGCCCAAGATTAATTAATATAGCCTTTTAAAATTAGGGATATTAGAAAGACATTGCAAAGAAAATGTAAAATGAAAAATAAAACACATATATGTTATAAGTCCCAAAAAAGAAGATTGTAGAAAATATACCTTGTTACGAAATTGATATATATTTGAGTATTTTTATATATATATAATTTAGTTAATTTGATTAGAATTGAATTGACATAGATTTTAAAGGGGACATATCATAAAAATCAGACTTTTTCCGTGTTTAAGTGCTATAAACGCCGGACTGCTTCACAAACGAGGGTTCAATGCTGGATTTGAACAAAAGATTAACATGACAACACATGCTAGTCGATGAGTTGAATCAACTCCACAGCAACTACATAAATCTATCCACTAACCATTCAGAAACGTCCAGTTTCATTCTAAAAGTTGTAACTTCTTCCTGAGTCTCTCCATCAGTGTCCGACTCCGGTTTGAACAATGTAAGTCTGAACACCGTTACTGACAATCCTCATTTTGGCTGCGTGAGATTCTCCACCTTTGTTGTTGTTGAGCAACCGAAGTGCAAGCTGTTAAAGCTCCGCCCTCTTCTGGAAAGGGGGCCGGGAGCAGCAGCTCATTTGCATTTAAAGGGACACACACAAAAACTGTGCATTTTTGCTCACACCCAAATATGGGCAAATTTGACAAGCTATTATAAATGATCTGTGGGGTATTTTCAGCTGAAACTTCACAGACACATTCTGGGGACACCAGAGACTTATCTTGTGAAAAGGGGCATAATAGGTCCCCTTTAAGATGACAACCTTATTTATTGAAACATTTGGATGATTGGACCCCAACAAATCTCCTTTTGTGGTCTGCTGAAGAAAGAAACTCATACAGGTTTGGAACGACAGTGAGTCAATGATGACAGAAGTTTCATTTTTGGGTGAACTATCCCTTTAAATCACAGCAATTAAAATCATTATTGAATGAAAATCTTGTCCTCCAGCGTGATTCTCTGTTTTAGATGCATTGCATCAGGTTTGATGTCACTGACTTGAAAATTATTTGGTCAAATAATCAAATGTCACTGATGTAAAATCTGTAGTAAACCATCTAATTACACCATATTTGATTTATTCTGAATATCTTATTCTGTTCATAAACTATCATATGGCATCATTAGATTTAAAATAAGTTCTATGGATGTCTTATGATACTTTATGGTGCCTTTTTGACACATTTACTTGCATATTGTTATTGATATTGACAGTGGTGGACAGAAACAAAGTATTTTTACTTTGCTACTGTATTTAAAGAGTTCACTCAAAAATGAAAATTCTGTCATCATTTGCTCACCCTCAAGTTGTTCCAAACGTATGAATTTCTTTCTTCTGCTGAACACACAAGAAGATATTTTAAAGAATATGGGTAGCCAAACAGTTGATGGACCCATAGATTTCAGTAGTATTTTTTTTCTCCATACTTTGGAAGTCAATGGGTCCATTGGTTACTGACATTCTTTTGTGTTCAGCAGAAGAAAGAAATTCATACATGTTTGGAACAACTTGAGGGTTAGAAAATGATTCATTTTTGGATGAACTATGCCTTAAATAATTTTACCGGAGTAATATTTTATTAGGGTATCTGTACTTTTACTCAAATACTTGATTTGTGTACTTTGTCCACAACTGGATGTTTATATTGAGAAGATCCCCCTTTTGTGTTCCACTGGAGAAAGGAAGTCATAAACCCTCGATGAGAAGTGTCTGCGATTTTAATCTCTTGGCATTACACAAAGTCTTCAACAGTTTTTCAAGGCATATTCAAATCTTCCGGATCCTAAATTTAGTGGTTGATTAAAATCAAACGTCTCAGACAGTGTCAAAAGAAGAGGGCTTGGTTTGTCTTCAATGACGTGCGTTCACAAAAACAGGTCGTGATCATCACTTCTTTAACTATTTGCATGTTCTCAAACTCGAAAAATCAATTAGAACCTCTGAATCCCATTACAATGTGAAATCCCTTAATAGATAAAAAGAGGAGTTATGTGTTCTCTGATCCAATACCCCACTTCTTTGTCTTTGTATTCATCGGTACGTTCAGTCCTTTTTATATATGTCAGACAAGGTGACTGTGACAAAGGCCACGCGAGAGCTTTGTTCATATGAAGCACAGAGGACGGGAGAACGTGTCCCAGCGGATCTGTTTCCACCAGTACGTCCCCTCTACTTTCATTTAGGACAGTGGCAAGCGCTTCAGTACCTCAGCAGCTGTTTCGGAGGAAGTGAGGTGTCCCATGCTCTCACACCTCATTGTGTCCTGTGACATTTGTTAATGTCACGACTTTGTTCTGTGTTTCAGGATATTTTGAATGTCTTATTAGCATTATGCATGCATTATGATTTAATGTGAGTCTTTTTTGCATGTCTTTTAGTGCGCAATATAACAGGAAGCCATATAAAATGATTTAGACTTTGAGACTGTGGTCTAGCCGTTAATGCATGTGACATAAGCCATAGTGCTCATGTGAGCGCATGAGTTTGAATCTAGTTTGTGATACTTTGAGCCGTGGTGCATTGCATACATCACCAGATCCCGTTCATTTCCTGATATTTATGACCAGGGCTTGACATTAACATTGAATTTTATAAATAATATATACATTTTTTAACTGTAGTCTTTTAAAAAGGCATCTGAAATGATAAACTTAGTGCAATGAAGTGTTGTCAAAAATATAGATTTTTCGATACATATCGATACTGAAATATCTGAAACGCTTTCAATACTCATTTTACGCAGAATAGATACATGATTCCACCTGCACTTTCTCGCTCTCTCATTTGTCCGAAAGAGGATTGGCACACAAACCCGCCTCCCCTCACTCACTCGTTTCATTTGCTTCTTTTTAGTCAAAAATACAGAAAATAATGTCAAAATGGCGGTCTTGGGGAGTATTCATGTAAACACAGTCAGTTATGTTTTAATGAACGTAAACAGTTGAGAAAGAAAACTGATGTGTAACAGTATAATGGATCCGTGTACTAGGTCTTAAAGTGACAGCAGCCTAATATTCCTGCTGTGAAGCCCTGTTTATGACATCATTTCCTGTCCTATCCTAATCCTGAATTTTCGGTTTCGGTACAGAATTTTATTTATTTCGGTGCATCCTTATTATTTATTTCTTGATCTTCTCCTCATAATTTCCTGTATTCTATCAAAATCTCTCACTTTCACTGTAAAATAATATGGCAGAAAAGAAAAAAACAGTCAAACAAAATTAGCTGAATTTTGTTTGAATTCAGTTTATGACATTTCCTGGTCTTCGCCACGAAATTTCCTGTCCCATCTTTTTCTTTTCTTAGATAGAAAATGAATAAGTGGCAAACATTTAACAAATTGTATTGCTGTCTTAGCATTCTGTCTGTCATCTGAGCTCTCCTGTTTCATCTTTAGCAGACTTATTATTGACTGAACAAAAGAGTATAGATGACAGGTGACAGTGCTCTTTAAAAGTGCGGCCCTCTCTCTCTTTCTCTCTCTTCCCACCACATAAACATTCCTGACTGACATTCAATCAGGAAATTTAAACCAAAGCCTGATGATCTTTCATTAGCAGGAGCCTGCTTGCTTG
>RJVU01017312.1:2595790-2613809 GCA_003731715.1 Anabarilius grahami
TTCCTTATTTTTAAATTTACTTAAATATATGTTTAGTTTTATTACTAATCTGAATTTTATACAATTAAAATGATTTAAACTTGATTTTAAATTATTAGCCCTATTTATTGAAAATGATTTAAACTTGATTTTAAATTATTAGCCCTATTTATTGAACATTGTTGTTTAGCAGGTAATAAGCTAGGCCAATTTTTGCTTCATATACTGATTCAGAACAGTTTTTACAGTGAAGAACTTTGGTTTGAGTCCCAATTTCTGGGCACTTTATTTACAGTAAGGATGTGCGAGAGTAGTCAACTACACACATTATGAATGAAACTTACTGGACAGCAACAGATCCTACAGTATATCAATATCCTAACGAATAGAATACCCTTAAATAACGTATCGTGTCATGTGTACAGATACTTTCCATACACAAGAACCTATTTGTCAGTGGCTTCAGTATGGTATTTGACTGTTTATTTAATTCATATTAATTAGGCTATTTATGTATCACTATACAGACTGTTGACTAGTTGGACAAAAATGTATGTTTAAACATTGTGGAAATAGAATTGTAGTAGAGGAAGAGGAGGAGGAATCCAAGTCTTTAGCCCCTCCCACTGCTCACTCTCATTATCAGACTCTAAAAAGCCTGACTTCTATCATCGTCTGGATCATGGACGAGAGCCTAGTACAGCATGATCTGGTTCACTGTGACCAGAGAGGAAACAGGAGCTTGTGTACTGGTGCAGACGGAGAGGTTTGAGCTAGAGCGGCCTCAGAGGATCACTTTGTTTACCAGCGAGAAGATCACCAATGTTTGGCCGTTTACGGACCACAGATGTTTATGACACAAATGGCGAAGGATCATTTTATAACAGATGAGGCCTTAGTGGCCATAAAGTGCTTTTTGTAAACATTATTTTTAATATTCAACAATGCTCCATATAAAAGCAATCTTTTATCTTCTAAAACGGTTCGCTTGTATTTTACCCTAAAATGTCCTTTCAAAGAATGTCTTTTGATGTACAACAGCGGTCGGAGTGACTCCAAAAGCTTCGGATCAAATCAAACCTTTTCCTGTGTCCTGCCTGAATTGTGAGACTCTTTTTGATTATATTATACCATTAAATATTTAATGCGGTATATGAAAGCAAGGCATTTATCTGCATGAATTGCTCCTGTTTAGTCAAGGAAGTAATGTGCTTTAAGTAACATCTCTGTCATGCATACAAAAATTAACGCTAATCTCTCCGCCGCCTGGTTTCCAGCCAGAGCCCTGGAAGAGGTTTGTGATGTGTCTCTGTGAGTTGACATATACTCAGCATGAAAACAACACATTCACTGAAATACTGAAATATTTTACAGTGATATGTCACGAATATTGTAGGTTTAATTGAAAATTGGAAGTATACTGTAATATTTAGTTTTAAATTAACGAGAAGATTAAACTATATTAAAATGTAAATGACACCAGTAAAATAGGCATAGATAAATACAATTTTAACTAATATTTTATTATAAAAATTAAGCATGCATACACAATTTTAATTGAAATGAAATAAATTTAAAATATATTTATCATAATAAATAACTAGTGGATTTTTCCCATTCTTTGTCTTGATATTGTAAGCCTTCCATCAATCTTTATAATACGTTTCAGAGGCCAAACAGTTGATGACGAACATGTTTTTGTGCTTGATACAGATCTGGTATTTCTCACTTCTGGTCAATGTAATTTTTGACATGGGAGAATGTTCACAGCTCTCTCTCTGTGTGCCTGGGGCGCAACACTGGGAAAAGATTTAATTGGGCCTGTTAAGTATTAATTGACATCACGTCAGCAGAGTCGTGTATTGGCGCCTTGCAGTGCTTTGATTTACTAAATAGCCAAACATCTGATGGCATGCTTATTATGAGTTTATATATATATTGAGTTAAATCTACTTTCTAAAAAATGTTGGGTTAAAAACAACCCAAGTTGGATTGAAAATGGACAAACCCAGCAATTAGGTTGTTTTAACCCAGTGAATGGGTTGTTTTGACCCAGCGAATTAGTTGTTTTGACCCAGCGAATGGGTTTTTGACTCAGCGACTGGGTTGTTTTAACCCAGCGAATGGGTCGTTTTGACCCAGCGAATGGGTCGTTTTGACTCAGCGAATGGGTCGTTTTAACCCAGCGAATGGGTAGTTTTTAACCCAGCGAATGGGTTGTTTTGACCCAGCGAATGGGTTGTTTTGACCCAGCGAATGGGTTGTTTTGACCCAGCGAATGGGTTTTTAACCCAGCGAATGGGTTGTTTTGACCCAGCGAATGGGTTTTTGACTCAGCGAATAGGTTGTTTTTGACTCAGCGAATGGGTTGTTTTTAACCCAGCGAATGGGTTGTTTTAACCCAGAGAATGGGTTGTTTTTAACCCAGCGAATGGGTTGCTTTAACCCAGCGAATGGGTTTTTTTACTCAGCGAATGGGTTGTTTTGACCCAGCGAATGAGTTGTTTTTAACACAGCGAATGGGTTGTTTTTAACCCAGCGAATGGGCTGTTTTGACCCAGCGAATGAGTTGTTTTTAGCACAGCGAATGAGTTGTTTTTAACCCAGCGAATGGGTTGTTTTGACCCAGCGAATGAGTTGTTTTTAACACAGCGAATGGGTTGTTTTTAACCCAGCGAATGGGTTGTTTTGACCCAGCGAATGAGTTGTTTTTAGCACAACGAATGGGTTGTTTTTAACACAGCGAATGGGTTGTTTTGACCCAGCGAATGAGTTGTTTTTAACACAGCGAATGGGTTGTTTTTAACCCAGCGAATGGGTTGTTTTGACCCAGCGAATGAGTTATTTTTAACACAGCGAATGGGCTGTTTTGACCCAGCGAATGAGTTGTTTTTAGCACAGCGAATGAGTTGTTTTTAACCCAGCGAATGGGTTGTTTTGACCCAGCGAATGAGTTGTTTTTAACACAGCGAATGGGCTGTTTTGACCCAGCGAATGAGTTGTTTTTAGCACAGCGAATGAGTTGTTTTTAACCCAGCGAATGGGTTGTTTTGACCCAGCGAATGAGTTATTTTTAACACAGCGAATGGGTTGTTTTTAACCCAGCGAATGGGTTGTTTTGACCCAGCGAATGAGTTGTTTTTAGCACAGCGAATGGGTTGTTTTGAACACAGCGAATGGGTTGTTTTGACCCAGCGAATGAGTTGTTTTTAACACAGCGAATGGGTTTTTTTACTCAGTGAATGGGTTTTTTTTACTCAGTGAATGGGTTTTTTTACTCAGTGAATGGGTTTTTTTTACTCAGTGAATGGGTTTTTTTTACTCAGTGAATGGGTTGTTTTAACCCAGTGAATGAATAATAATTAAACAATATACATTTATTAAATTGCTTATTAATAAATGTTCACCTTTTGATTATTATTGTTTCCTCTAGTAATTATGTTTCTGATTTTTAATTTTCAACCTATTTTGGTTTCATTTTAAGCCAGCCATATAGTAATTTTTAATGATATTTAAACAATATATTAAATAACTCAAGCATCTTTATTGTTTAACGTATATATATATTTGTTCTTAATGCAATTATTTCTTACTATCCAGTTTAAAGGAAAATAAAGTTGCAATGCATTTCTACTAGCAGTGTTGTTATTGTTAACTCAAATGTATATATTCCAGTTAGCTGCCAAGGCAGTATTTCAAATTGCAATCTTTAAGTTTAATTGATCTATTTTTAAGTTTAACTTTATTTTATTTAAATAATATGAAAATAATAATGTTTAAATATTATAATAAATTTATAAATTTAGTTCTAGTTCAGTTTTAGTACTAAAACTGAAATAAAAAAAAATGAAAGCTAAACAGAAATATTAAAAAAACAAAAATTTAAATGAAAACTGAAAATAAAAGCTACTTAAAAACATTAATAAGGTTAATAAAAAAATAAATACTATATTAAAAATGTCTAGTAGTAAAAAAAATATCCCATCAACTTTTGCAGTCTTCACAGGCGTTGATTGCGCGGTCTGAACAGCACGTTGCTTTTGCATCTAGCATATTTCCTGTGCTACACTGCAGACGTGTTGGGAGTGGCAGGCGCTGGTAAATGAGAATGTCTTGCTGTTACATGCGATTTATCAAAGTCTTCGTGCGCCGCAGCTCGGCACGCCGCAAGACTCTTGAACTCTATTTAGGGCACAGTTAGGTAAACCCACAGTGATCTTGGCTGTCATAGCTTATGACAAAAATCAATAGCCAAACCAGTGTGTCCAACAAAGGCCTGCCTGTGCAGTACTGACTGCAGTGGAGATTACAGCACTCACATGACCTGCTTCGTTAGCGTGTGTGTGTGTGTGTGCAGCCTTTTTATGTGGGACACGAAAATCTTTCCTTTTCTCTCTCTCTCTCTCTCTCTCGCTCTCCGATTCCGCCTCTCTCTTTTTTAAAGCGTGGCATAAATCCGGGAGATGAAAATGTCATGGAGCAGGTTCATTTTGCAAAGAGGTTTTGATTGCCATGCGCGTGTAATTGATTGTTCCAAGGACAGGGGGAAATCTAGAAATGTCATAACAGCCTCTGCTTAGGTCTCTCCTGCTGCTAGACAATCAATGAGAAGTAAAAAGAGCTATCGATCCGTTCACGGCAAAAACTGTAGCCTGAGACGGCAAGGAGATCCGTGGCGAAAGTGCCACAGACCGCCAGACCTGTCAACAACGCCTCAGAATTAGAGGGTCTCCTGCGACGCTAGCGTTACCTTTCGCATATTCGCGGAGGGCCGGAGATGTTGCAGCTGTCTCCCTGTTCGCCACTGAACCGATCGATGATAGAAATGTTACTGCTATGGGGGTAAATGTTTGATGATGTGCTGATAGAAATATTAGCATTAGGGCAGGCGGGGAAGCCGGCAAACAGTTCGGCGGCATGGAAAATTAGAGAGTGACAGGAAAAGTTCTTGCACAAGGACTGCCTGAATGTTACGTTCGTTCCTTGAACTAATGCAAATCACACCCCTGACTGGATGCTGACTGACAGATTTACCCCCAACAGAACCTCACACGTCTCAAAGGGGATGATTAGCCCACTGCAGTGGCACGCTAAAAGGACACGTCCACCAAGAAAACTCGCATGCCAGGTTTTTTTAGTGGTGTTATTACTGTTAGCCCTGTATTTGTGGAGAGTCTGTGACTGTGAGTTTCACAGTATTTGCGTGAACTGTGTCTAATTCTGTTGCAGCAGTGGTTGGCGCACATGATCTGGAGCGGTGCTTCTCCACTGGATTTGGTTTTAGTAGTGGTGGCTTGACACAGTACAAGAATTATTGTTTAATGTGTTCATGACCCTGTTGGCATCGGCCTTATTTGACTAGAATCCACCATTTGTGGCATGAGTTTGATTGGATACAAAAGGGATAGTTCACCCAAAAATGAAAATTCTGTCATCATTTACTCACCCTCAAGGTGTTTCAAACCTGTATGAGTTTCTTTCTTCTGCTGAACACAAGATATTTTGAAGAATGTTGGAAACCAAACAGTTGATGGACCCATTGACTTCCATAGTATTTTTATTTCCATACTATGGAAGTCAAAGGGGACCATCGACTGTTTGGTTTATCAAAATATCATCTTTTGTGTTCAACAGGACACTTGAGAGTGAGTAAATGATGACAGAATTTTAAGTTAAGTAAGCTAAGTATGATTATATGATTAATTGTATTTTATTATACAATTTTCTTTTAATGTAATTATTACATTTATTATAGTTTTTAAGCTATAATACAATGTAAATTGTATTATTTAGGTAAAGTTAAATAAATTAATTAATATTTATTAATAATATTATATGTTTGTAATATTTAAAAATATCTGATAATAAATGGCAAGCAGATTTTTCTTTTGTAGATTATGCCTTGATAATCAGAGTTTGTCTTTTTATTTTAAGTATATATGATTTATTTAACCTTTTTTTTTTTCTTTTTCTTTTTTTTTTAGAGGCCGATACAGATCTGGTATTTTTCACTTCTGCTCAAGTTTTTTTTATTATTAATAATAATTAGCATAATTTTTACTTGTATCAATGATTCAACTTGTTCCTATTCCGAGCAGACGTATGACCTGCTGGGGTCGTGACCCACTATTTAAAGGGATAGTTCACCCTAAAATGAAAATGAAGCCATCATTTACTCACCCTGGTGTTGTTCTAATGCCGCATGCTGTTCTTTCTTTTTCGGACCACAAAAGGAGAAATAAAAAAAAATTTAAAATAAAAAGTTCCCGCTCGCACTCATCCATATAACAGCAGTGAATTGCGATCAGCGTCAAGCTTTTTTTTTTAACAAAAAAAAAAGATGCAAAAGTATCACAGAATGATCCCATGCAACACTTGTCCTATATCCCACGTGTTCCAGGGCTATACGATAGAGTTTGTAAAAAACAAACCGAAATATAATGTATTATTTACGAAAATCTTGACCTTGGCCGTTGGTCTTCTGTGCGCGGCTGCGCATTCGTGAGACTCTATTAGCACCGCTGTTCACTTTGACTCACCCAGAAAAAGCATACAAGCGAGTAATCAAGATGAATAAAAATGTAACATGAAATACAACGCCTAGAAACCCCCCAAAAAATATCTGTGTACTTTCTTCACTGTCTTGAATATCTTCAGATGCAAACTTTTTCTGATGACAGTCAGAATGACAGCTGACAGATGTGAACGCGTTAACTTCTATATATTATAGATACAGAAAAGAAGATACATGTATTGCTGATTTTCTCAGTCCTGATTTCGCACAACTTATGTGCTGGGTGAGTCGGAATCAAATGTGGTGCTAATATAGTCTCTCAAACTCGCACGATGTGTAGTTGTGCACAGAAGACCATAGAATAATGCCAGGGTGAGTAAATGATAAATTAATGGGTGAGCTGTCCCTTTAAGAGCTGCTGGTCTTGACAAGTTGAGCTGTGGTGCTCATGTGGGTAATGCAGGTTTGCTAGTGACCCCCCAATAACTTCCTGATGCTTTTACTATATCTTTCAAAAAGCCAAAAATGAAAGCAAAGAGAAAAATAAATGAGCCTATTCCAAATGAAAAGTCTAAAAGTCATTTTTATTTTTCTGTGTAGGTTTTATAGGCTGGTTCAATCAAGAGTTGAACAGAGATGTCTGATGGATCCTCATTTTGAAGCACTGTATTAAATTACACACGCATATTACATTTTTTGTAACCCTCAACTTTTTCACTTCTTTTTTAATATCACACTCTTTTAACTGTCTTTCCTAAACTCCTTTAAAAAAAAAAAAACCCATATAAGAAATACGAAACCCATATAACTTCATTTTAGGTGCATGAAATTTCAAGCCAGCACATTTTTTTTTTTTCACGAGTACATTAAAATGATGGTGCCAGAGGAAATGATACAGATTACACTCACTTTGATCCATCAAAGTGCAAAATCAGTAACTCATTACAGTTTTTGTAGGTTTAGAATACGGTTCATCAAAACGTCTGACACCATTGTGCAAAAAACTTTAAATACATCACTGTCTCTTTTACAATTAAAAAACGGTTTTGTTCCAGCCTTTGATCACGCTTACAGTAATAAGAACTGACTCTTAAGAAAAAAGCATAATAATACCGCTACTGTATATATGAATCAGATGTGAAAAGCGCATTTAATGCTTGCGTTTCTCTTCGCTCTTCTGCAGCCATTTGGCTAGGAATCCGGCAGCTCTTTGAAATCCAGCTGCCGCTGTGTTATGCCAGGAGTCTTTCCCAACGGATTAATGTTATAAACACTTAGTGGCTGATTTATGATGGACACCTTCGGTTTTTTGACCTTTGAATATCCCTGTCTGAAGATATAAATTTGTTGTGACACAGATTGGAGGGTTTACAGAAGTTTATGACATGCTAAATCTCTGCACAGGCGTGCCAGTGCCTTATTTTGTAAGCCTACTTGGACCGACGGCTGTTTTCATTGCTCTGATATAGAGCAGAGAGCCCAACAACCGCGCGCGGGCCTGGGGCGTACGAGCCTGCTAACTGTGCCTCGCTTCTTTGAGAGGTTAAATGAATGAGGTGCCATACTTGCGTGATTACAAAAAGCATTCATGTATGCACTGCTTGGACCAAATCAAAATAATGCATATTGAATATTACTGAAATTAATACAAATGGCCCACGTCGGAGATCAAATTATGCTTTGGTTGTTCTATTGGCTCAAACATCAATAACAAAAGAGGGGGGTGGGATTCGAGTGCTGTTGGCCTGCTCGTGTGGCTGCGTCCTGATGTCGACAGTAGTGGATTATGGGAAAGGCTGGTGTATCTCATGTCTGTGGGAGTGGTGTCCTTGTGTTTGATCTTGTACTCCGAAATCCTGCCGCTTGGCAGGGATCACAAGCTGGCTAACACAAGCTCCCTGTTACAAATGGGTAAGGAAGGGAAATGTAACCATTCATGAAGGGATTTCAAAGAGATCTGGGCCTGGAAGGTTAACATGTGCCTGTGGTTGTATTAATGTGTATCCCAGATGCTCGGAGAATGGAGAAATTGGAGCCTGGGGAACGGTGACTGCAATAATGCCACCCACATTAATCTATAAAACGGGGGCCTTTTCCAGCTTGATAAGGTTTATAAAGTAAATAATATCAATGTTTTATCAGACAAATAATAAGTATTGCATTGTTCAAACTAAATTAATATATTTTAATCATTTTATTCAGCAAGGACACATACATTTGTTTAAAAGTGACATTTATAATGTTACAAAAGATTTCTATTTCAAATAAATGCTGTTCTTTCTATTCATTAAAAGAATCCTGAAAAAATGTATGTTTCCACAAAACTATGAAGAAGCACAACTGTTTTCAACATTGAGAAAAATCAGAAATGTTTCTTGAGCAGCAAATCAGCATGTTAGAATGATTTCTGACTTTTTTCTCAGAATTGTGTGATATAAACTCGCAATTGCAAGTTATAAAGTCAGGATTATGTGATATAAAGTCGCCATTGCGTGATATAAAGTAAATTGCATGATATAAAGTCAATTGTGTGATATAAAGTCAATTGAGAGATATAAAGTCAGTTGCGTGATATAAAGTCAATTGCAAGATATAAAGTCAAAATTGCGAGATATAAAGTAAAAATTGCAAGACATAAAGTATATTGCGTGATATAAAGTCAGTTCCGAGATATAAAGTCAATTGCGTGATAAAAAGTCAAAATTGCGAGATATAAAGTCAATTGCGTGATATAAAGTCAGAATTGAGAGATATAAAGTCAGTTGCATGATATAAAGTCAGAATTGAGAGATATAAAGTCAGTAGCGTGATATAAAGTCAATTGCAAGATATAAAGTCAAAATTGCAAGATATAAAGTCAATTGCGTGATATAAAGTCAGAATTGAGAGATATAAAGTCAGTTGCGTGATATAAAGTCAATTGCGAGATACAAAGTCGCAATTGCGAGTTATAAAGTCAAAGTCGAGATATAAACTCGCAAAAAAAAATTGTTTTCCTCAGAATTGGACTTTATAACTCGCAATTGTAAGTTATAAGTGTACGTTAATGATACATATTATTAAAATGTAAAATAACTGCTTCCTATTTTATGGAAGTTTATTTCCGCTATGGAATAAAACAATTTAAAAGACAATTGCGACTTTTTATCTCACAATTCTGACTTTTTTTCTCAGTTATTTTAAATTTTAATAATATGTATCACCTCTAGAGTAAAATAAAGATTAAATTAATTGTAATACAAAGATAATTTGTTTAAAAGACAGTGCTGATTTTATAGAAAACAATTGAGTGTCAAAATAAAATTAATATGTCAAAATACTGTAAAATTAGCAAGTATTTTGTTTAAATTATGAAGTGTAAGGACATGGTTTCCATGCTGAGCAGATCCAACAGCGTGTCCAAGTAAAGAAACATGCATTAAACCATTTTAATTGCTCTGTATGAGACACTCCTCAGACCTGTCCTGATTTTTTATTAGGTTGAAGAGTATTACATATTCACTAAAATGTAGTGTGGTTAACTAATGCATTTTTCATTTAGCCGTCTATCTTTCATCCGCAGTCCAAATAGCAGTCGATTGATTTCTCCAGGTGTCATGGTAACTCTGCTTGTTTAGATTGCAAGTACTCTCATGGAGCAACTATCGTAAAAATCTCATAAACAAAGAGATATGCAGAAACATGCCAGTCACTGAAAAACTACGTTGCACCATGACTTAACTATTTTGTTGTAACAGAACAAGAATTGTGCAATAGTGCACAGGAAGACAAGGTTAAGTTAAGTCTCCATATTAAATTTTTTTTGATCCCACACATCCTGTAAACAATCTAAAGCTAAGCAAAGACTACACTGCTGTCTGTCTTGGTGCCAGTCGACTGGCTGAGTGATTAAAAACAGTTGAGACACCACAGAGAAGCCATTCACACAATCTCACCCCTTTTATTTCAAAACTATATATACACATTGCAATACATAAAACATCATTCTCCTTTTGGAAACTGCTAGTGCATGAGCACATTCTGGGATGCAATCATCCGTCGTAGTCAGTCATTTGAGAAATCTTCATTGCAGAAGATCAAGGTCGTGGCACGTCGGGAAGCTTTTGTACGGGCACGTTGGGCCCCTTGTTCGAGGGACCCCATTCTTTGGGTTTGTTTGGAAAGGCTAAATACCAGCTCCATCTTTATCCATTTGCTGACATCAGTTCACCTCCAGGCCTACTCCTGAGGCACCTTTGAAATATTGATAAAAAGTATTTTTTTCAGAATCCAAAGGCACAGGACATGGTGAGGGCTACACAGCGTAGCACTTTTAGCCCTCATATTTGAGAGTTGCCCTCATTGAGCATCACCAGCTCAAAAAAATATTAACCACATGAAAAGCAAGTGCCTGGTCCGGGCTGTTAGGTCCTATGTATATTTAACTGAGCACATCTGCGCGTAACAGCACTTGAAATTCAAAGTGCTATCCAAATATGTGGTCATAAAATATAGATGATCTTGATTTTTCTTAACCGCAGCAATTGATGTAATTGACGGACTTGGATATATTTTATTAAGTGAATAATACAGTGCGGTTTAAGAAGTGATGAAAGATTTAGGAAATGATTTTGAATCTAGGCAATAGTGGTTAATTTGTTGCCAGCAAATATTCAGGAGGGATCAGAAGGATGCCAGGTTGTATTTAACTATTTTTAACTTATCTGCATTTATGCGGTCTTATGATGTTTATGCCTCTTTTTGAATGAGAATGATTTACAGTAAATAATAACTTTTTAGACATTATGAACCTTAAAATATTTTACTTTAGGCCTGGAGATGTGCAGGAATCAACTAAACTCCTATCAAATTATAGTTATACAACTAAACTATTGCTCATCACCTTGAGAAAATCACCTTTTGTTACTCTGCATCCATACAGCTGTTGTAAACAAATGAAACCTTAAGAAAACTAAGTCAGTGACTTATGAATCACACAAATTGCCCACTATTACCAAGAGAAGATTACAGGCACACAAGCTTCTGGGAGAAAGGATTACAATCCTGTAGTTGAAGAAGGATGACAGTATTGCACAAGGATTTCTAATAATAAATGACAGCAACATCATTTTTGTACAATATTCTCCTGTTTTTCCTTTTAAATCTCTGATGCTCACATATATTGTATATACGCTAAAGAACATTCAACGTTTGATTTTTTTACAATTATATCTAAGATTATTGCTTTAATGCATTTATATAACTAATTATAGAAAAATACAATAAAAATGACCCTTATGTAATAAAAAGCACAAACTGAAGGAAAAAAATCATATAAATGATTATTTGTGATTAATTTCATTAATCACTGTATCGTAGTTCATTTGATTACAGTTCAGTTGACAGCACTAATAACACTTTTTCTCTATCTGTTCTGTTTTCAGCATACGAGCCAGATGACGATGTCGGTGTCCAAGAGTCGATCGCAGGGGAGGAGGAAGGCGAAAATGAAATGCAGACAGAGGAGGAGAATTCTGAGAGGCCCGCTTCTAAGGACAAAGAAGACAAAGACATAGACAACAAAAGCAGCTACAGCTTCCAGAACTCTCCAGTCAGTGTCCTGTCCAACCAGGAGGTTGAGCTGGAATCCCGTCTGAGCGATGGCAGTGACAGACTGTCTGACTTTAAGACCTCACCACCAGGAAGTCAGAAGGACACAGAGAGCCAGAGCTCAAAAGTGAAGGATGACATGCACAGTAGCCTGGAGAAAATGAGGGCTGCCTATGCCAACTTCCTTTCAGACTCCTACTGGTCAAAGATTGGACTAGATTTGAAGGTTGCGAACACTGGCAGCAAAGCAAACTGTGACAGCACCAACGGGAGCACCAAGAGCGAGTTTGACTGGCACCAGGACGCACTTTCAAAAACCCTGCAGCAAACGCTGTCCCCGAAACCTGTGTCAAAGCCTAATCTATTCAGCTCTGTCCACCTGTACAGGCAAAGTAGCAAAACGTGCGGTGCGGTCTTTACGGGAGCGAGCCGCTTCCGCTGCAAAGACTGCAGTGCAGCGTATGACACCCTGGTGGAGTTGACGGTACACATGAACAAGAGTGGCCACTACCAGGATAACAACCACAGCAGGCAAAGCATCGCCTCCACTTCATCATCCAAGAACCGAAAGAGGAACCTTCAAGACATGGAGGGCAAGGAAGATGCACAAAAGGTGCTGAAGTGCATGTTCTGTGGCCACTCTTTCGATTCTCTACAAGACCTAAGCGTCCACATGATCAAAACGAAGCATTACCAGAAAGTGCCTTTGAAAGAACCTATTCCAGTAATCACTCCAAAATTAGTCCCACCAGCAAAGAAACGTGCATTTGAAGCCACGAGGCCTTGTTCGCCTGACTCTACCACAGGGGTGTCAGGTTACAGTGAGGCACAAAGATCGTCCGGCCTCGCCAACGCTCCCAACAACCGCTATGGCTATCAGAACGGTGCTAGTTACACATGGCAGTTTGAGACATGCAAATCTCAGATCCTCAAGTGCATGGAGTGCGGAAGCTCCCACGACACGCTCCAGCAGCTTACCACTCACATGATGGTCACCGGCCACTTCATTAAAGTGACAAATTCAGCCTCCAAGAAAGGCAAACAACTAGCCCTGGATCCTCTAGCAATAGAGAAAATGCAAACACTTGCTGAACCAACAGTGAACGAACTTGAAGGAGAAAAGGTTTCTCCAAAAAGCACAGCATCTGGTGACTCTGAGAGGGCCACTCCGAGGGATATGTCACCAGACAAAGCTGAGAAAAATGGAGACAAGGACGACAAACAAGACGAGGAGGACCGGAAGTCCACTGAAGCCAGTTTCAAGTATCCGTACTTGCGAGAAGAAGACCTTGAGCAGGGGTCTAGCGGAGGCGGTGACATTCTCAAGTCTTTAGCAAATACGGTGGCTTCGGCAATCAATAAAGCTCAAACAGGGACCCCCAGCTGGAGCGCTTACCCCAGCATTCATGCGGCATACCAGCTGTCAGGGGTGATCAAGACTGCCTCCTTTTCCTCTTCTCCTCCCATCCAGCTCAAGCAGAATCTCAACCACAAGCACAGACCCATCGCACCCAAGGGGAAGTTCTATCAGGGACTTCGGGGACTTGAAAGTTTCCAGGGACATCACAATTCGGACATCAAAAAGGAGAGGGGTGGCGCATCTGACGGCAAAGAGAGCCAGAGCAGCAGGTTTGATCTGGTGGAGAACGATGACAGTGATTGTCAAGATGATTCCTCCTCCTCTTCAAAGCTAGATGCAGACTGTGTAAGTGAAGAGAATGACACAATCAAAGGGAAGTTGAGCCCAGCTTTCTCTGACAGAGGGAACCCGTCACCTAGCCCCCCTGCCAGCAATGGGCACAGCAGTTCTTCAGAGCTTGTCAGCGACTCCCAGGAAGTCCTTAACATAAACCCTCTAAGCGCACTACAGTCTGTCTTGAACAATCATTTGGGTAAAGCAAACAAGCCCAGGCCCGAAAGCTTCCTCTCCCATCGCACACAATCCATTTTTTCAGAACTGAGTAGGGGTTTAGAGAAACCACTCTCCGCATCTGCTGCCATCAGGGCCAGCAATAGCTTCATGTACACAAATGACGACCAGCCAATAGACTTGACGAAATACAAACACAGCAAAGCAAACTCTTCCCTCTTACTGCAGTCCTCCACTCCAGTGCCCCAGAAACATGCTCTCTCCGACATTGCTGACATGGTGAAGGTTCTTCCAAAAGCCACAACCCCAAAGCCCTCAATGCCAGCGAGAGTGCCTGCCATGAAGCTGGAGACGGACGTGCGGCGATTCGAAGACGTCTCCAGCGAGATGTACTCGGTTCACAAGCGTAAAGGTCGACAGTCCAACTGGAACCCCCAGCATCTGCTCATACTTCAAGCCCAGTTCGCCTCCAGCCTATTTCAAACCTCTGAGGGCAAGTATCTCCTCTCAGACCTCGGCCCTCAGGAGAGGATGCACATCTCCAAGTTCACCGGGCTTTCCATGACCACCATCAGCCACTGGCTCGCCAACGTGAAGTACCAGCTTAGAAAAACGGGAGGGACCAAGTTTTTGAAGAACATGGACACTGGCCATCCGATTTTCTACTGCAATGACTGTGCATCGCAATTCAGAACGCCCTCTGCATTTATATCCCATCTTGAGAACCACCTGGGTTTCCAAATCAAGGACATGAACAAACTACCCATAGAACACGCGACTAAAATAACAGAGCCCGAACTTTCAAAGGCGCTCAATGTCCGGCCGACAGATTCTTCTCAGATCACAGAAGAGGAATCTGACTCAAAGTTCAAATGCAAGCTTTGCAGTCGGACATTTGCCAGCAATCACGCGGTCAAACTTCACTTAAGTAAAACTCACAGTAAATCCCCTGAGAATCATTCACAGTTTGTGGAAATGGACAAAGAGTAGCTTTGTTGGTTTTTACTACTTGTAGTTATCTTGTTGGTAAATAACTGTAATTGCTCTGCTTTTATAAAACACGGGTCAAATTGTCTACTTTTTGTTTTTCCCTTTTTTCTTTCCATAACGTTTCAAGTAGCATTACGTAGAATGCTTCAACTTCAGAATCAACATTTCATCATATTGAGGACTAAATGGACACACTGGCTGGGTTAGAATGAAGTGTACTGTTAGAAAATAAATAATCATAAAAAGATTAAGAATACATTGACGTAAGTCTTTGCACCCTGTTCAAATGCACCACCAGTAATGAAATGTATTACTGCTTGAGACATAAATGCTGATGTTTGCATGCAATAGCTCTGGCTATGACTACTATTTATTTGTATGATATGGCAAGTTTTAACTGTATTACGTTTAACAACAAATTGATCAATGCATTAACTGTAATTTGCAGATCTGATCATGCACTTGTGTGAACACACAGGTGGTCAGACAGGTAGCCAGACACACATTAAAAACATTTACTGAAATGTACAGTATATTTGCTCTGTAAAATGTTTGTGTCGCAACGATAGAACAGAAAAGCACTTTAATAAAAGTTTAATCACGTTTAGGCGCAGATTCAGTGTGTGGGCTTACAGATTTGGACAGGTTTGACACGAGGAAGTCTCACATTAATGTATATTTAGCATTGCAGAAAAAAAGTGTCTCATCGGAAAATGCTTAGTGAGACAAAAGAACACTGCACCTTTTATACCAATACAAATAAAGCATTAACATTTTCTAACTGTCTACAAGTCTTCACTTCAAATCCATTCATATTTTCTTATTACTGACTGGAACATAACAGAATTGTAAATCACATTGTTTTGAAATATTTTTTCAGTATGTTCGATCTTTCTAGGGAATTGTTTTCATTATATTTACCATGTAGGGGAGACTGGGGCTAGTTGTCACAAGGTCTCAGTAACTATAAAGTTAAATTACACACGTGTTTTACTTTTTATTTTACTTTGGAATTCAGTACTTCAAAGTAAATAATCTTTTGATTAGTGAACAAGTGAACACAATGAAAAAAGGCAGATTTCTACTAAAGGCTGAACTGTGTACAATGATTTATTCTACACAATATTTAAGTACAGTATGTTTTTGCACTTTCATGAATTTTTTTGTATTTTTAATGTTAAGTAAGCGTTTCAAAGAATATTTAAAGGGATAGTTCATGCAAAATTAAAATTCTGTCATCATTTACTCACCCTCAAATTGTTCCAAATCTGTATGAATTTCTTTGTTCTCCTGTACACAAAGGAAGATATTTGGTAGAATGATTGTAACCAAGCAGATCTTGCCCCCCATTGACTACTATAGTAGGAAAAAAAAAATACTATGGTAGTCAATGGGGGACGAAATCTGCTTGTTTACAAACATTCTTCCAAATATCTTCCTTTGTGTACAGGAGAACAAAGAAATTCATACAGGTTTGGAACAATTTGAGGGGGACTAAATGATGACAGAATTTTTATTTTTGGGCAAACTATCCCTTTAATACCAGCTTGCTCTGACAACTTACCCCATACAAAAAAAAAAAATGGTTTTGAATGAACTTGTGGAATTTTTCATCCTTTTTGTAGCCAAGACTACATCATTTGAGAAATACTCACTGGAGTTAAAAAAAGAAAGAAAGAAAAAGATAACTAGCTCCAATCTCACCTATAACATTTGACCCTGATGATGTCACTCTGATCTTGAGAATCACATACGATACACCTCGGCATCTTCCAAAAGTACCAAAACGATGAAAAATGATAAATGCCCTCTGAACTCGCAACATTTTATGCGTTTTCCTTCTTTTTCAGCAATCAAGCCACCAATTACCACTCCCCATCGTATCTGTTTTATAACAGGAAAGTGACATTTGATAGTAAATGGGAGAAAGCACCTGGTGATTTGCGCATCCTGACACCGTCGTGCCCTCCATTGTTGGAAATGAGCAGGCAATCACGATAGCTCATCAGATGACTCCTAATGCAGTTAAAGTATTCCGCAATAATTCCTCCTTGCATTTATAATTACAGCCATAGAGCTCACACCTCAGTGCACAGATTAAAGCCATAAATTATTTAGCGCCTTGCCTCACCGATGGATTCCTGATTCCCTCCGTTGAGCCATTATGCTTCAGAATACCAACTTCCTTTAAATAGAAGCCTGAGGATGATTTAAGATAGGCTGAACAATATGACAAAACGAACGCAATATTCCGGTCATTTGTGTTTCTTAATTAAAATTGAGAGTGTGCCTCTGAAGTGTCTCGTCAAATGAAAGCGTGCCACGGCCGCGGTAACTCACAATTGAGTCATTTAGCCTTTGCGGTTAATGGTGAAATTTGAAATGACCCTGCCACTGGATGGGCACGTGTGACGGGGGAACATTTGAAATGGTTTTCGAGGTAGCCGCTCAATGTCAGAGATTCACATTAGGGCCCTGGATTCTTTTCGTCATTGTAATCAGGGGGAGGAAATTAGCTGTTTCTAATATTAATTCAGAACAATAATTCAAAGTCATTTGAGATTTATTGCCACATTAAAGGCGAGCTCCAATCGGATACACAATCAGGGGTTTAAACAACCCCGCAATTAATTAACTGTGTCTTTTATGTTTATATGGGATGGCAGTGAAAAAATAAAAGCAACACCGCATGCTAAAAGAACAATAGGATGAGAGTAAATGAACAAGCGTTTATGGTGATTATTACATTATTGTCATGATAAATATTGCTGGGCAATTACCAAAGGCCTTTTTTAAGATCTGGGATGTGTCTCATTTCACTCCCTAGTTCTCTGATGTAAATGTTTAGATAATTCTTCCTCTATAGGAGAGGAAGAATTATCTAAACTTATCAAATCATCAAAATCAACAACATGTATGTTAGACCCAATGCCGACTAAACTACTGAAAGATATGCTTCCAGAGGTCGTAGGTCCACTTCTTGATATAATTAATTCATCTTTAACACTAGGATACGTACCAAAAACTTTTAAGCAGGCTATTATTAAACCTCTTATTAAAAAACCTCAACTAGATCC
>RJVU01017312.1:2613917-2655244 GCA_003731715.1 Anabarilius grahami
CTGGGTTTTTCTCCTAGGGGGTTTTTTCCACCCCTGGGAGTCAGCCGACATTGGCTTAATGTAGCACCATCTTGTATATGTTACATATTACCACGCTTGCTTGTACAGCTTATTTTTAACCACTTATCTTTTTTCTGTGCTTCTAATATGTAAAGCTGCTTTGAAACAATTACCAATTGTAAAAAGCGCTATATAAATAAATTTGACTTGACTTGACTTGACTTGAACACAAATTTGATCATTATTGATGACTTAAAGGGTTAGTTCACCCAAAAATGAAAATTCAGTCATTAATTACTCACCCTCATGTCTTTCTACACCCGTAAGACCTTCATTCATCTTCAGAACACAAATTAAGATATTTTTGATAAAATTCGATGGCTCAGTGAGGCCTGCATTTAAGACAATTAACACTTTAAGAGCAGTGTTTTGAAATCGCCCATCACTAGATATTGTTGAAAAGTTGTTATTTTGTTTTGTTTTTTGGTGCACAAAAAGTATTCTCATCGCTTCATAACATTAAGGTTGAACCACTGTAGTCACATGAACTGTTTTAAATATGTCTTTAGTAGCTTTCTGGGCATTGAAAGTGTTAATTGTCTTGCTGGCAATGCAGGCCTCACTGAACCATCGGATTTCATCAAAAATATCTTAATTTGTGTTCTGAAGATGAACGAAGGTCTTACGGGTGTAGAACGACATGAGGGTGAGTAATTAATGACATAATTTTCATTTTTTTCATTTTTCATTTCACTTTTTTTTTCTTTATTATAACAATAAAGGAGATTTTTAGCTGAAACTGTGGCCCTCTGTGATTCATATAATGGAAGTCAATGGGTGCCGTCACTTTGAGAATTAAAAAAAAAAACATGCAAATGATTCAAAATGAATACTTGCAGCTTCTGACGATACACTGAGGTCTTAAGAAGCGAAACGATCGGCCTATTCAAGAAACTGAACATTATTTACAACATTTTTACCTCTCATCCACAGCTTTGGCAAACTATAACTAGAATTAGAGGTAAAAATTGTGTAAAGGATGTTCAGTTTCTTTTATAGGCCGATCGTTTCGCTTCTTAAGAACTCCATGTATCGTCAGGAGTGGCGGGTATTCATTTTGTTTTGTCTGCATATGTTTTCAAAAGGCTCTACATGATCCCAGCCGAGGAATAAGGGTCTTATCTAGCGAAACAATTGGCTAGATTGTCAAAAAATTTATATACTTCTTAACCAGAAATGCTCATCTTGCACTAGCTCTGCAATGCGATCATCACGTTGGAAAGGTCACGCGTAACTTACCGAGCAAGTGTATAAAAAGTGAACGTGAAAAGACTAAGTCAAATGTCCTTTACAAAAAAAAAAAAAAAGGTAAAACAACGATGTCGGATGATTTTTTTTTCCGCCCTACTGCGGTACTTCCGCCTACATCATGCATGACCTTTCCAACGTGATTACGCAATCCGTGGCACATCGCAGAGCTACTGTAGTGCAAGAGGAGCATTTGTGATTAAAAAGTATAAAAAATTTTTATTAGAAAATGACATTGTTTCGCTAGATAAGACCCTTATTCCTCATCTGGGATCATGTAGAGCCCTTTGAAGCTGCACTGAAACTGACATTTGGACCTTCAACCGTTTGGAGGCCAGTGAAGTCCACTATAAGGAGAATAATCCTAGAATGTTTTCCTCAAAAATCTTAATTTCTTTTCGACAGAAGAAGGAAAGACATAAACATCTTGGATGACATGGGTTTGAGTAAATTATCAGGAAATTTGAATTCTGAAGTGAGCTAATACTTTAAGAAATATACAGTGAGATAACAACATTTCTAGTTCTGCACTGGAGCGATTTTAAACAGGACTGCATAAGAAGTGCATACTTGATACTAAACTAGTGAGCGTATTGAGACACACCCCTGGTTATCGTCTTCCACATCACTGAATGCTTTTGGACCCCTGCATTCTGTCATTTTAAAGTCTTAGTCATTTAGAAGGAAGATTTCGGGGGGAAAAAAACATCTACATAGAGCTTCCCCCTGAATGCCTAATCTAGCAAATGTGCTTGTACCGTTTTCTCCAGCCCATGTGGATCATCTTGTCAGACAGCCACTTGAGAAGTGTCAGTCCTCTGCCTAATTAAGTCACAGCGGTGGAAAAGGGCCGTGTGCATCCAGACACTGATTTTAAACCGCACAGAAATAAAGCATTTTAAGCGCACTAACTGGACTGAAAATAAACTCAAATTTGTGGGCAAAAATGTCAGAGAGTCGTTAAGTGTCACATGTCAAATGAACAGCAAAATAATGGGGGACCCTGGAGTGAAATGTTCAGAAAATGACTTGTGTTGGAACATTTTCAGTTTTTTTTAACTCTAAGAGACGGGTTAAAAAGTGGGCACGTCGTTTAACCTGGGACATCAATTATTTATGAATTAGATTGCGAATTTGTATCAAAATGTTTTATTTGCGGAGTATGGCAGAGAATATCTCTGGATAATATTATAGTCAAGTCACCGTTATTTATATAGTGCTTTATACAATTCAGATCATTTCAGGACTAACTACCATTGTACGATGCATCGTTGAACAAATCCACTAGCTAGTCATGACTGTTTCCCGAAACCTTACTGTCGCAAACCTGTCGTTCAACCACGTTGGTGAATGACGTCATGCAGGTGGTGAGAAATAACTTCTTTAAATGAATCCGTTAGAGAGCGAATTAATGCTCGATTTTTTGCTATAAATTACGGACATGGCATTAGAGGACTAATTCTCATTTTCCTCAGTTATTTTGCTTCATTTCCAGATTAAATCAAATGCTTGCTCTTACGTACTAGAGCACATACGCACATGCGCACTCTTCAAAAACGGTGCTTTAAATCTCTTGACAAACCAAAATATATAAATGACATTTGTATATATTCGAAATAAAAGATATACATTGTACTTAATGTCAGCTTGCTTATTTTACTCAAGATAACGATTTATTAAAGTGATAGTTCACCCAAAAATGAAAATTTGATGTTTATCTGCTTACCCCCAGCGCATCCAAGATGTAGGTGACTTTGTTTCTTCAGTAGAACACAAATGTAGAACGGCAGTGATGTCTCGCGCTCATTGAAGTATATGCGCGAGACATCACTGCCTTTGTCAGAGCGTGATCAGACCTCACTAACCGAGTGCTGAACGCAGTTGGACATTGTTGTGTTTTAGAGGTAAAAAATTATATAAATACTGTTCGGTTTCTCATACAAACCGATTGTTTTGTGTCTTAGGACATCAATATGTCGTCACGAGCCGCAGGGTTTAATTTGGATTTGTCTATGTACGTTTTTTCAACTCTTATTAATAGAGTTCCCATTCACTCGCATTATTTGACTGACAGACGGCAGCGGTTGCAGTTAAAAATCATCATTTGTGTTCTACTGAAGAAACAAAGTCACCTACTTCTTGGATGCGGTGGGGGTAAGCAGATAAACATCAAATTTTCATTTTTGGGTGAACTATCCCTTTAAGTTCACATGTCATAAAAACAAGAAACTATGCTTTTAACCACAGCTCGAGAGCTGTCGTTCCAACTACACAAGTTTGCGATGCTGTTTGCGAATATTCGTTTGAACGATGGTTTCGGGAAACACCAAATCGTTGAACTATGTATGTAACGACGGAACTTGCGATGTTAGTTGACTAACGATGCTTTTGGGAAACGCACCCCTGGATTGAAGAAGAATAGGATACAGGAGAAGGAAGTTCAACACTCTTACTTCAACAATAATATATATATATGTAACCCCTCTACCCAGGTCCTACTCGCCCCACTCTGCACAGGCCTCGAACCTGGGTCTCGGGCGTGGGAGTCGGACGCGCTAACAAGGAGGCTAAAGGCTGCAACCCCTAGTGTCAGTCGCTAGAGCATCTCTTGAGATCAGAGGAGTGAGGTTTACTTGCACAGCGACTACTAGCTGGCCTCCTTACACTCAGCCCCCTAAACCTCACTCCAATCCGTGTCACGGCACCAATGTAACCCCTCTACCCAGGTCCTACTCGCCCCACTCTGCACGGGCCTCGAACCTGGGTCTCCGGCGTGGGAGTCAAACGCTCTAACAAGGAGGCTAAAGGCTGCAACCTCTAGTGTGTCACTAGAGCATCTAACTGGAGCCTCCATTACATTTATTCTCACAACATGGAGAAAGGAGAGCTGTCAGTCAATAAATAGGGGTAAAAAGTAACTTGAGTTACTTATTTGAAAAAGTAACAGATATTTTGTTGTAAATTTAAAATTAACCCTTTACTTTACTAGTTACTTGGAAAAAGTAATCTGATTACATAACTTGAGTTACTTGTAATGTGTTACCCCCAACACTGATGATAACTACACTATAAAGTATAGTTCATAGAATGTTTAGATAAACTATAAAGTCTTAATAATCATTCTAAATCTATTAGAACAGGGAAGTCCAGACCACATCTATAAAATAACAACGTAGAGGAACGATATCGTTGGAATCATTTTTTTAAACTAATTTTTCCAACTGATGAATGATAAAAACATTGACAGCCAATCAGAATCCACCCGACTTTAAAGAGCTTGAGCATTTTTTAAAGTGGCAGATGACATAACCGCGTTATCATGCATTGGTGTGGGCGCTAATAGTTCAACGCTATCTCACGACCAATTTGTACGTATTTTACTAGAGAGGTTGTACGAATTCATATGATTTGTCTAAACCCCAGTGACGGGTAGGTTTAGGGGCGGGGTTAGGGGTAGGTCATTCGAATTCATATGAATTTGGCAACTCGTAAAATACGTGCGATTTAGCAAAAAACGTACTAACTCATACAAGTGAGGTCGTACGAATTTGTACGAATTAGCCATCTCGTAAAATACAAACGAATTGCTGTGAGATCGGGTTGTATAGTTAGGTTATCATTGTAATTATTGTTCTTGGTGTGAACAAGCTTTTAGCAATTTAAATTAGACTCACTCAGTCATCGTTCAGAGCCGTTACTGACTCCTTCACTGAACCTTGAGTCATATTTCAGTGATATCCAGGGCCTAGTCGCACACAATGGCATATTTATAATTTATCGTTTCAGAAGGGTGCTTGCAAGCTCCTCCTTTGCGGTCGATATGCGCCCTCGAGGGGCACTTTTGCCGAGCCCGTGTGATGAGAAATCGAGTCCCACCCGGGAATCGGGTCTCCTTTAGGACCCCGAGTGATCCCATTGGTTCAACAGACTTTTAATGGGTAGTATTTTTAGCACCTGATTATAATTCCAGCAAAATCATGTTATGATTTATACTGTTTAAAATGCGTTATAATGACCATTAATGCCTTTAAATTACATCGTTCATATACTATATAACTGAAGCCATAGGTTGTGAATTCAAGCATTTCTCGTTCTTACTGTTTTTTTAGTTAGCTTATGTACTAGCATAGCATACATCTACCTGATTAGCCTGCTATCTTAGTTTATATTATATTAGGTATGTTTTTTGCTTCCAGTATCTGTTTCCAGTTTGTTTAATTATGCAGTACATAGGCATTCATTTTATTTCAAGCATGCTGTTTGTGCAGTTAATGTAATAAACATCATACAATAGTGAAATTATTAGTCAAGACATCACGATAGCAACTTTTGATCAGGCATTACCACCTGGGTCCCAAAGGAGACCCAATTCCTGGGGGGGGGACTCGATTTCTCATGACACCCGCACTGAAGCGAGCTCCGCAGCAGACTTCTACCCAACAGTCAAAGTGGCGTTACATCACGAAAGTGTGGACATTGGCCGATTCGTAATAAACAGCGCAACCGTTACTGTTTCGTAGTTTAGATCCGTGACTGGTTGGTCATATGACAAAATGTAATTAAAGATACATATTCACAAAACATTTAACATTCAAATATTTTGTAAA
Organism: Anabarilius grahami; assembly: GCA_003731715.1. Lineage (NCBI taxonomy): Eukaryota > Metazoa > Chordata > Actinopteri > Cypriniformes > Xenocyprididae > Anabarilius > Anabarilius grahami. The sequence continues at coordinate 2,619,833 of RJVU01017312.1, forward strand.
AGAAGAAAAAGTTTTTTTTAAATAGACAAATGTTCTTACAAAGCAAGATAACTCGATATTTATTTTTAAAGTTATGTTTAGATAGATTTTATTAATTGCATTCAGCAATGCTTTTACATGCTGTTTGTGAACATGGAAAAAATAATGACAATCATGTTAAACATAAATCTGCATGCTCTTAAACCCATATGGAAGTGAGCGGTCACATCAAAACTTCCTCTTAGACTTTACAGGTAACATGTTATATGCATGCAGTCTGTATAGGGAGGGAGGGTTTGGGTTGGGCATATGGGCTGTGTTTTGAGCTTTGGGTCAGTGAACCCTGGCTATGTTTACAGGATGAGGGGGAAGGCTGAATCCTGATGGAGTCACAGCTAATTCATATCTCCATGAGTGACAGATAACCTGGGGGCTACCGGCCTGACAGCAGGACCCATTACATCCTCCTGGCTTGCATGCTCACAGATGGCCTGCACGTGACTGCTGGAGTTGGCACACACACTCGCTCATGCACGTATTAGCTCAGATATATACATGCCAATAGACAAGACTGTCAAAATAGATTGAGATGTAGCAACAACAGTAACCTGAGGCCTTTTGGGGCTCCATTTAATGGAAACACATAACTGATGTTCCATTTTTCCACTGTCAGCAATAGGAACGCTGCTGATAAAGGCAATTCATAACCAATAGACGCGCGCTCACATTTATACAGCACTGACATGCTTTATTCATGTACATATCACACTCTACATCACTCTTAAATCACATAAAGCTGCTTATATTCTGTTCGAGAGTGTTCAGAGAAAGTAGAAAGAGGAGAAAAATCGACTTGAAATGAGAGAAAAATGAATGGGAAAAATCACAGTGCTCAACATGGTGGTTTTTGACAGTCATTAGACCATTCTCAACAATGTACATGAATGTTAGCTGGCCAAACCTTGAAAAAAAAAGTTTTAGGGTCATTGACGAAAAAGGTATTTAAAAGTGTAAAAAAACATCATATAGATATAATTAATTTGGAAGTTTTATTAAGTGTTAACAATGAGATTATGTGGTTTTTATAATCAATTAACACTGATTTTGTCATTTTTTACAAGATGGACAAAATTTGTCACCAAAAAAGTCATTCAGTTTAACAAAAATTTCGGTTTTACCAAATGACAATATTTTCAAACAATGCTAACAGGCTGATATCTAGCTAGCTAGCAAAAGGACAATCAAACATTTTATATTTAGTACAAGTTTTTAAAATATTACAACATTTTTCATGTTTTATAGCGGTTGTACCAAATGACCTGATGTTTCGGGACATGCATATGAGCAAGTGAAAACATGAATTTTTTAAATAGTTATGAGAGAGTGTTACTTTGCTTCACGATCATGTGGTCCTTTGCAGATGTCTGAATGGTGTCACATCCTGTCACATGAACGCATGACTTGATCCAAGATGGTCCCTTTATATTGGTTATTCCAAATGACATCAATGAAATTCATTTTTCCGGACATTCTTTCTCATAACAAAGCAACGACTTCTAACACAATAATTTTAATACCATTTTGCACTATGTTGATATATGATGTTATAAAATCATGCCAGAATAAAAAATATATACATTTATTACATTTTAAGATATTTTAATCACAAATTAATTGGCTGTATTGGCCTGTGGACGGTTAAACCGAATGACCTTTTGACACTTCAAAATCTTTAATACCTTTATACATAGAAAAATATAATTAAAACCTTTAGGATTCAATAAAAGTGATCTAGTTGCACTACTTTACATACTTTGGATGTCATATCTTTGTTTTTTATTATTATTAAGGCCTTTGGACAAAAAAAAATGACCCGTCACATCATTGACCTTTTACCCTGTTGTTAGTGTTAATTTTTTGACAGTATTGCAAAAAAAATAAAAAAATAAAAATAAATTAAGTTGTTGAACAAACACAGACATCACAATTTCATTTAAAAAACTTTTTAAAATATTTATTTAAAAATTTGTATTTTGCATTTAATAAAATTTAAAGAAAAAAAATATTTTTTTTTCCATTTTAAAGATTTTCTTTTTGCCATGAAACACCCGTCACATTATTATATATATATTTTATTCTTTATTTGTTGATGGGTTATTTATACTGAAACATTTTATAAAAAAATATTTTAATATCATGTCATATATTTTAAGTTTCATTGTATTTAATCTCAAATTAAAATTATAACTGCATCCTGTTGGCCTCTTTCCTATATTCATAATAACAAGCAGCGGCCACCACATAGCAACATGCTACAATCCACTCAGAACACTTCAGCAACCACCCACAACATCTAAGCATCATGGTGAGGAACTTTCCATGCACAAACCCTGCATGTTTTCTTCAAAAAAATGTAAAAACTGACATTACTTAGTAAGCTTGCCAACCTCTTTTGGAGATTTTGGTCTTTCCCCCTTCAAGCAGACAGAAGCTGCACTCGGCTGAAAATAGCTGTCTGAGGGTGTTGGCAAGATTGCCGCTGACTGTTCTGAATTGCTTTGGGATGGTATCTGCTCCTAACACAATTCCCATACAATCGTCCTACAATGCCGGGTATGGTTGTGTTGGGAGCGCACACGGGGGTGGGACGGCTGTCTGTGGCAATAGGCCACGTTCGGCACATTTCTGCTTTGCTAGCCAAGAACAGCTGGGGCGAGCGGTCGGACCGTCGTCAGGAATCAGCATGGCAGCCGTGATTGTGCTGACGCCGGCAGAGGGCCTGGCCAGGAGATCAGTGCCCAATGAAAATGTGTGATTTGTTGCTTTTAGATTTCGGTGATGTCAGCTCCAATTTGAAGCAGCTCTCTGGCCCTCCGGGCTAGTCGCTGTGACACAACCACAAGACATACTGATGAAGCGCTGGCAATTGGGACCCAGTTCTTTCATCAGGGCCATAATGGAGGCCTAAACCGTTGCACACTCTCTCATTCGGATGTGCTATTGGCATTCACTCACCTTCGAAGAGAAAAATTAAAGGGTGTCATTGACCCCATACATCTCTGTGCAGTGTAGAAGTGGCTCGTGATAAGCACAGCTTGATTATAGTTTTTCACTCGCATGCAAACACACAGTCTCTATTGAAATACAAGTAGTAAATTGATCAAAAACAATAAATCACGTGACATAACATTCAGAACTAGATACACTCTAATCGATTGTGATTGAATAACTACAAAGTCATGTTTTATATTGATACAAAAAGAATCATCAGCTCAAGTCAGTTGAGAAATTTAATATCAAAAATGTATTCATCAACATGTTTAAAACATTAAACGCATAGCAACTGGAATGGAACACTATGTAATAGTACTAAACAAGATTCATCACATCTCTTTTCTTTTTGCAAGATATGTTTCTCTTGCAGCCGAATCAGTGCTCAATCCCATTTTATATTAAAGGGTTATTTCACCCAAAAATGAAAATAATCCCAAGCTTTACTCTCCCTCAAGCCATCCTATAGGTGTATATGACTTTCTACATGCCATCCTATAGGTGTATATGACTTTCTTCTTTCAGACAAACGCAATCGGAGTTATATTAATAAGTATCCTGGCTCTTCCGAGCTTTATATGGTGGTGAATAGTACCTTAGATTTTGAAGCCCAAAAAAGTGCATCCATCCATCATAAAAGTAATCCATATGACTCCAGGGGGTTAACAAAGGCCTTCTGAAGTGTAGCGATGGGTTTTTGTAGGAAAAATATCCATATTTATAACTTTATAAACTATAATCACTGGCTTCCGGCAACACCCATATGCAAGTCGAGTTCCGGCGGAAGAGTGACCTAAGCTTATCGTAAGTATCGTAACTCTTGTGGTTCAAACAAATAGCAACAAACTCAAGCTCCGACGACATAAAAAGTCTCGTTTTAGACTTCTAATTCATGACTGGTGTTATGTTTATCCTCTATCCTCTGTGCTTCCGCGGTCGTCAATACGTCATACATCGGTACAGAGGGAACTCTTCCGCCGGAACTCGACTTGCGTATGGCTGTTGCCGGAAGCCAGTGATTATAGTTTATAAAGTTATAAATATGGACAATTTTCCTAAGGGGACATTGGATGCAAAATTCACTTTTACATGGTGTTTGGACATAAATGTGTGTTGGCAGTGTGTCTACACAACCACCCTATAATGATAAGATTCTTTTCACAGATTCTTGGCAAAGTGACGTAAATTTGCACAGGCCCCTCCCACGACTCTTGACGGACACTGCCGTTTTAGTATAGACCCACCCTGAGTGAGCTGTAAACAGTCCGCCATTGTTTCGACGCCGCGCAGGTATGGTCTCCTAAGCAACTGAGGCGTTTTGTTGTTGGATATAAGAATGAACATAACAGTCATCCTTTACTCTCGACATCTGAGCCGCCGAAGACGCACTGGATTAATTTTGTTTTTGAAGGGAACGCGCCTCATTAAGGTGATTGTCTTATTACAAACTGTGTACATTTTATGTAAAGATAACATGCTAACACTACAATAAGGTTTATAAAGGTGTTTTTTAATGACTAACAAGTAATTTTCAAATGTGTTTTAATCGTTTTTGAGCATTTATAACAGCATAAATAAGAATGGTGAGTTCAATGCCAAATAGTGTTTACAGCTGGAAGATAGGGGTGGGGTGAACAGTAGCTCATTATCATTTAAAGGGACATGCACTGAAACGACTTGATGTGAACTGAGCTGTTTTTGACAAGGTAAAAAGGGTGTTTTTTTTACACAACCATTAAGAAATTTTAATCAAAGTATGTTATAGAGTTTTCATGAAGACCCTAAAGAATCATACTAACTTGTGGAAAATTGGCATCCGATGTCCCCTTTAAAAAAAATGCATCGCTTTGCTTCAGAAGGCCTTTATTAACCCCCTAGCGTCGTATGGATTACATTTATGATGGATGGATGTGCTTTTTTGGCCTTTGAAATCCATTCCATTCCAAGTCTCCCTGTGGTGAGTAATCAAGTTTTTAATGTTGTTTATATGTCTATGTGGTGTTTTTAATGCGCTTTAAGACAAACCATGTGCAAAATACATAAGTTAATGCTGATTATTTTCTCCTAAAAATGTAGTGAACCAAAGAGAGTCTCAAAAACACGGTTTGAAATTGCTGGTGTTTGTGACGTCACAAAATGCCTTGTAACCAATCACGTCAACGAGTGGATCTCTGAGCTGGTGTGAGTGGAGGCGGGGCTAATTTGCATATTCATAGAACCGTGTGTACTAAATGAGGCAAGGGTGTAGAGTTACATTCAAGCTAAGGCATGAAGATTTTTTTTTTAAAGGAAAAAACATTTAAATATGTCATTTTGGTGATTAAAGATGAGTTTTAAGGGATACAATTACTGACTACAGGGGGACTTTAAATTCAAATTTGATTTATAATTATATGGATTCTGTTTGCTTCTCTCCTCCTAAAATTCAGGAATTGAATTGGAATTTAAAGTCGCTCTCAGCTAAATTCTCTAATAAAACAAGGTTTGCTACATCAACCTGTCAATCATACAAAATGTTGAAACACCTGGTTTGATGAAGCCTCTTTAAATTCACTACAGCAGTGATACAATTAAAATTCCATGTCACACATTGTTTCATATGGTGCATAGTGATATAGAGCTACTGTAATCTCCATTGATGGGTAACACTTGAGTTGCTCAGAGTCTACAATCACTCTTTTTGGAAGAGCGACATTCCATCTATCCTTGAAAGCATGGCTGTCTCTCCTCCGCGCTTCTCTCTATCGCTGACTGTGCAACACTCTATTTCAGCCGGCCTTTTGAAAAGGTGACTGGAAGTGAGTGACGCTTTGCTAAAACCTTTCAAACGTTCTCGTGCAGGTAAAAAGGAAACGTAGACGCTGCTCAATCATTGAGCATGTCTTTCTGGGCCGACTCAGCGTCAAACATAGAAATGAAAGAGAATGAATATTTAAAGACAACCATTACAAGTTGAGCTTGCCACAAGGAAGACAGAGAAATGGAAAGGAAAAAAGGAAAATAGCGACTGCCCTGAAAATTATGACGCTGTCTGTTGGTCTGAGGAACACGGTATGATGGAGAGCTGTTCCAGATATTGCTGTACGCCAAAGAGCTATTTAAAGTGCGAGAGTTCCTTTACCTGAAACTTTTATAAAGCGAGGTTTCAGATTGTCATCTCTGTCAGTTTTGTTTTTCAAACACGTCGTCTATAGTTAAAATGTTTCGAGAGGCTTTTAGAAGTGCATCTGAAATCAAAATTGGAGTTTTGCAGCTTTTAGTTCACGTCTGGTAGATTCAAGGGCATCCATATGCCAGCGCACTGCTAAAAGTTAACAAAATTCACTTTTACCATTCAAAATTTACATTCTTTCTCTTCTAGAAAGATGTACAACAGCGGTCAAAGTTTGGAATAAATAAAATTTGTGACTGTAATTTATTCCTGTGATCAAAGCTGAATTTTCAGCATCATTACTCCAGTCTTCAGTGTCACATGATCCTTCAGAAATCATTCTAATATGCTGATTTGCTGCTCAAGAAACTTTTATTATTCAGCTTTGTCATCACAGGAATAAATTGTATTTTAAATAGTGCTAACGTGTTAACGCAGGTGATTATTTTTTTAGTTTAACGCATTTAAAATATTTAACGCAGTTTTTTTTCCCCATCATCCTTCAGCTAGCGTTACATTATATGATCACGCTCTTACTCATGCAAATGCTTTTAAACCATTCAAGCGCGACAAGACACAACAGAAAATGCCTTATTGAGTTCTCTTTCGCGCGTGAAGGGACAAAAACACACACAATTATGTCAAAAGCCCGTTTTGACGAGTATCCTCATAAGCACAGTTTTAAATGAGTTAATTAAAGTCTTAAATGAAAGTAAAGAATAAAGAGAAAATAGGATGCAGATGTGCGGCAGGTTTTAAAGTGACAGCAGCCTAATAAACCTGCTGCAGTCTGACATTAAAGGATTCAGAATTGAAATTTCCTGATAATTTACTCACTCCCATGTCATCCAAGATGTTTATGTCTTTCTTTCTTCAGTCGAAAAGAAATGATGGTTTTTGAGGAAAACATTCCAGGATTTTTCTCCATATAGTGGACTTCAATGGGTCCAAATGTCAGTTTCAGTGCAGCTTCAAAGGGCTCTACACGATCCCAGATGAGGAATAAGGGTCTTATCTAGTGAAACGATCGGTCATTTTCAAAAAAATAAATAAATATAAATTATATACTTTTTAACCACAAATGCTCGTCTTGCACTGCTCTGTGATGTGCCACGCATTACCTAATCACGTTGGAAAGGTTTTGTGTGATGTAGGTGGATGTTACACAGCAGGGTAAAAAACTCCATCTCATTTTCTCCTCCAACTTTAAAATCGTCCGACATCTTTGACTTAGTCTTTGTAAACACTTGCTTGGTACTTCCACCAACGTCACGCGTGACCTTTAAAACGTGATTACGTAATGCATGACGCATCGCATAGCAGTGCAAAATTATAATTTTTTTAGAAAATGACCAATCGTTTCGCTATAAAACTCTTATTCCTTGTCTGGGATCGTGTAGAGCTCTTTGAAGCTGCACTGAAACTGACATTTGGACCTTCAACCCGTTGAACCCCAGTGAAGTCCACTATATGGAGAAAAATCCTGGAATGTTTTCCTCAAAAACCTTAATTTCTTTTCGACTGAAGAGAGAAAGATATGAACATCTTGGATGACATGGGGGTGAGTAAATTATCAGGAAATTTTAATTCTGAAGTGAACTAATCCTTTAATGTTTATCAAAAAAAGAAAAAAAAGAAAAAGAAAATCACTCAGTGCTCTTAACGGAATAACTTTTGCAGCTTTAATAAAAATGTATCTATATTTTAATCTAAATTATGCAGTGAAGACTGTGAAGTGTTTGATAACTTTATTCAATTTCTGGATATTTCCTACCTGTTAGATCAAATTTTTAAAATATACTGTATTAATGTAGTTTCTACATTAATTTGGAGATTAAATGTGAAATTATTACAATATAAAAAAAAAATATATTAAAAAAACTTTAATGTTAGGTGCAATTAATTGCGATTAATTACAGAAAAATTTGTGATTAATTAGTTAATTTTTTGTATCGATTGAAATTGATTATATTAAATTGTAATAATATTTCACAATATTAATGTTTGTACTGTATTTTTCATCAAATAAATGCAGTCCTGCTGAGCAGAAGAGGCTTCTTTCAAAATATTTTAAAATCTTAATTATTCCAAACTTTTGACCGCCAGTGTACAGCCAAAAAGCATAAACTTTATACATGTTGGCATGAGACTAGGGTGACAGAATCATTTATTAACCTAATTTGTGTAAAGATTTAACCAATCTTTTCTCCATGGAACCAGAACTAAGCAAACTTTGCATACGTAACCAAGAAAACAAGATTGTTTACATGGAGTCAGGAGTTACGGCAGCAACACACAACCAGAAGTTCATCTGCCTAGAAAAATAGTCAAAAAATACAATTCAACAACTTTAACATTGTAGGTTTTTACTGAATAATTCATATAAGTGCTTTACCAAAACACATTTCTGCTTTTAAATCCATTGCAAAACTGGCCCAGTTTGCTTCAGTATTAAATGTTACTGTAAACATGTTTTTTTTTCCATTGATCATCATCTTCTGACATATGCCACAAATTCTGTCGATGTTTACATGATAAAACAGGTTTAATTCAACTCTGACCTCACATTTCAGCTCATGTAGGAGGAAGAAAGAAAGATAGTTGATTGACATAGCTGTTTGTGATTATGAAGATCTCTTAGTTCACAGAAAAGAGCTGAGCTTTCATCTGTCACCCGAGTCAACATCTGCCGAGGTGTTAAAATCACATAGATGTAAAAACAGCTTCTCCCACACATGTGGTCATATTAACTGACAATGATTCATTTAATCTCAGTTCATCCACACTCAGATACTGCAAACAAGACAGAAAGTATAAGACGAACAGCAAAGATTTCTGCAAACCTAAAACCGAGATTTGTCAACCCACAGATAATGTAAATGCATTAAAAACAAATCAAATCTAGGTACTTTTTAAACTCGTATAATTAGTTTTTTTTGTTTTTTTTTTTACATAAAATGCTTATGTTAGGTCAGTGCATGCTGGGAACCAACAAATCTTTAACATTTCAGCAATATTGTTCAATTTTTATTTATTTTTTTATTTATTTTTTTCAGACAACTGACTAAAATTTGGGGGAATTCTCTGATCTAATTTGGGTTTCTATGTAGTTTCAAATAATTTACGTCTTAGTATTTGTGACTCAAAATGTCTTGTAAACAGGAAATTAATAAAATTTGTTCAATGCCATCACATTTATTAAATGTATTTATCTACTTTTTAACCCTCTGGTGCTGTTCAGTCAGTTTTGACCCAAAAAATTGTACGTTTTGTTTTTTACTTTATCATCGGAATAGTACGAAACTTAGTAAAGGTTTTGGCACTTGCTGTGTGAATACACACACACATGATTCGAAAAGGTTAAATGGTCCTGAAAAAAATAGTCACACTTGCATTGTTTGCAGTCAAAAAAGACTGCATTGGAAATGAATGGCAGATTAATTTCATCTAGTGGAAACTTTTGAAACTGCACACAAACAAAATTATACTGAAAGCTCATTATTTGAAACATCAACCTCAAAATCTGAAACACAGCTTGTTTAGATTTATGGCTTTGATTTTCTCACAGTTTTAGAATAAAACGTGTTTTGGAAAATACAGTAGTCAATATTTGAAGTGGATCAAAAAAGTTCATCAAAGTTGTCCTGAGAAGATTTTAGGACAACTTTGATGACATTTTTAGATTTTGATCCACTTCAAATGTTGACTGCTGTATATATTTCATATAAAAATTGAAAATGGTATTTTTGTGCATTTTTCATACCAATAAATGTAAGATTTTTTAAAACTTTTTCCAAGTTCACTTTTTTTAAACTTTTTTTTTTTTTTTACTTCAGCAATAATCTGCCAAGTGTCAGAGGTCACTCTTCCACCAGAACTCAACTTGAGTACACCGTTACTGGAAGCCAGTTTATAAAGGTGTAAATATGGATATTTTTCTTTAAAAAATGCACCGCTTCGCTTCAGGATGCCTCTATTAACCCCCTGGAGCCGTATTGATTATTTTTATAATGGATGGATGAATTTTTTTCGGTGAACGTTTTTTCTCGCAATTGCGAGTTTATATCTCTCAATTCTGACTTATAAAGTCAGAATTGCAAGATATAACGTCAGAATTGAAAGTCATAAAGTCAGAATTGTGAGTTGTAAAGTCAGAATTGCGAGATATAACGTCAGAATTGAAAGTCATAAAGTCAGAATTGTGAGTTGTAAAGTCAGAATTGCGAGTTATAAAGTCAGAATTGTGAGTTATAAAGTCAGAATTGCGAGATATAAAGTCAGAATTGCGAGATATAAAGTCAGAATTGTGTAATATAAAGTCAGAATTGTGAGTTATAAGGTCAGAATTGCGAGTTATATAGTAAGAATTGCAAGATTCATGTTTTTTCTCACAATTGCGAGTTTTTAATCATGCAATTCTGATTTAATAACTCACAATTGCGAGTTTAAATCTCACAATTCTGAGAAAAAAAGTTGTAATTACCTGTGAAATAAAAAGTCGCAATTACCTTTTTTATTTTTTTATTTAGTGGCGGAACCAAGCTTCCATAAGTTATGTTTACAACAGCCTTTATTTTACACATAAATCTAAAAGCCCCATTATAAAACCCCATAGGAAAATCTCAAAAGAACGGAACCAGCTTCCGGGTTCTGATGTCATACCTGCACCACTCTATTCGTAAATACGAACTTCCCACGAGGAACGGACCATATTGTCGCTGGCACTACAACACAGGGCTTCAATGAAACAGTATAAACACCACCTACGCTTGCGTCACTGACTGTAGGACAGTGTTACTGTACAGTGTTTAAAAAGTTAAATAAATATGTTTTGTTCTTGTATTTTTGATTAATTTCTCATCCGACATCACCTCCTTTGAGAAAGTGAGGTACTTTTTTTGGCCTTGACACCTCATGAATCCTGAAACCTCCTAATAATCGAATAGCATGTTACCATTGCGAGCTCGTTGACCCTTTTATGTTCCCTTCGAGTCAGTGTTGATCCAGAGAACACACAGTCATCAGGAAAATACAAAGTGAGGCAGAGAGAGAATGTTTTGTGTTTATTCAAGCAGGCAAATTGCAATGCACATTTGGCCCATTACAGCGCATCAACATCAGAGAGCAGCACGCTAAAGCGAGCGAGAAGCGTACACTTATCATTATTTTATAACATGTCTAATGACAGATTGACAGAGGATTTGCAAATGTGAGCTGACGTCGATTTTACAAAGTTCAGTTTCCGCCGCTGCCTGTGTGATGCAAGCATACTTATGTGTATAATTTGATTTTGCAGTGGATTTATTAGTACATTTTTATAAAAAGAACCTCCACGCCCCGTCGGTGTGGTGAATCTAAGATGTTCTGATGTTTTGAAGCCATCAGACTATGAATAATAGGAATTATGACATTTAGAAGGCTTAAAATGGTGTAAATGCTTCAAAACAATTTCATAAGGAGTCAGAATGTACGTGATGGTACGGGCAAGCTGTTAGCTTTCATCATCTGCAAAATCATCACGCAAAAATAAACCTGACCGCAGCGCTAGTTCATGGCCCAAATGTCTTCATATCTTCATGAAAACTCCTCAGTAACAGGGTTGACGTACCTACATACACTTTAAGATACTCTGTGAATTTAAACTCTCTCCCTTTTCACCCACTTTCTGTCACGTAATTTTGATTCAGTATGTAGCGGTAGCGCCCGCCTCGTGTGCACCCTACAGAGTGAATGTGCAAATGAGGTGCAGGATTCCTTTAATCATTGCTCTTTGCTCAGACTCTAGCAGATCAGGGTTCACAAGAAGAAAGCTTGTAATTAAGGTGGACATGTTAGATATTAGATTAACTGTATTAATATGGAAACACTTGAATTGAATAAACATGAAGCTCCAGATAAATTGCTTGCCAAATCTTCACACTCGCATGACAGCAAGGTAAGACTTGTGCTTTATGTGAGGATGTTGATGGAAATGATTTTTAGAAAGGCAGCCATAATCATCATTATGATTATTATAACTGTAACTGCACTCATGATATGGTATTACCATGTTTTTGGACAAATACCATGGTGTGATTTAATGTACTTGGAGTACTATGCAAATACCATGGTATCTATTTCTTCCTGGGTTGGTGACATCACAAACCCCAAAATTTACATAAACCCCACCCCTGGGAACACACAACAAAGGGGGTGAGGCCATGTTGAGCTGCTTTAGAGAAGAGGAAGAGTTGTTGTAGTAGAGTGTTGTTGCCATGCCGTCGTTTTACGGCGGACTGCTTCACAAACGAGGGTCAATTAAACGCTGGATTTGCACAAAAGATTAACATTACGGCACATGCTAGTGGATGAGTTGAATCAACTCCACAGCAACTACATAAATTTATCCACTAACCGTTCAGAAACGTCCAGATTCATTCTAAAAGTTGTAACTGAGTCTCTCCATCAGTGTCCGACTCCGGTTTGAACAGGATGAACACCGTTATTGACAATCTTCATTTTGGCTGCGTGAGATTCTCCACCTTTGTTGTTGTTGAGCAACCGAAGCGTGAGCTGTTAAAGCTCCGCCCTCTTCTGGAAAGGGGGCCGGGAGCAGCAGCTCATTTGCATTTAAAGGGACACACACAAAAACGGCGTGTTTTTATTCACACCCAAATAGGGGCAAATTTGACAAGCTATAATAAATGATCTGTGGGGTATTTTCAGCTAAAATTTTACAAACACATTCTGGGGACACCAGAGACTTATATTACATCTTGTAAAGGGGGCATTATAGGTCCCCTTTAAAGTACCATAGAATTACCAAGTTTTTAGAGATACGTATTGAAGCTCCTGAAAGTACTATGCAAATACCATGGTAGGCCTAAATAATTATGGAATCATTTAGAGCCATGCAATATATCAAAGTACCATGGTATTACCACATTTTCAGAAGTATGCTTTGAAGTACCGGAAAGTATGCAAATACCATGGTATATAAATATGGTAATCATTTAGATCCATGATATAACAAAGTTCCATAGTATTACCATGGTTTTAGAAGAACATTTTGAAGTACCTGAAAGTAGTATGCAAATAGCATGGTGCATAAACATAATTTAGGACCAACATACATATTTATGTCAAAGTAGAATAGTATTACCATGCTGTTTGGACAATTACCATGGCAATATCATGATATTCTTTGATGTACTTCAGAGTAGTATAGCATATCATGGTATATAAATATGGCAATCATCTAAAATCATGATAATATAACAAATTATTATAGTATCACCATGTTTTTGGAAAAGTGCCATGGTAAAACCATGGTATGCTTTGAAGTACCTGAAAGTACCATGCAAATACTATGGTAAATAATTATGGTAATCATTTTGAGCCATTATATATTGTACAACGTACCACGATATTACCATGTTTTGGACATATACTACCACAATATTATGGTATGATTTGAAGTACACAGAGTGCCATTTAAATACCATGGTATCACTTTCAAAAAAGTACAAGTGAAGTGAAGTGAAGTGAAGTGACATGTGGCCAAGTATGGTGACCCATACTCGGAATTTGTGCTCTGCATTTAACCCATCCAAGTGCACACACACAGCAGTGAACACACACACCGTGAACACACACCCGGAGCAGTGGGCAGCCATTGCTGCGGCGCCCGGGGAGCAGTTGGGGGTACGGTGCCTTGCTCAAGGGTCTCACCTCAGTCATGGTATTGAGGGTGGGGAGAGCGCTGGACATTCACTCCCCTCACCGACAATCCCTGCCGGACCTGAGATTCGAACCCATGACCTTTTGGGTTACAAGTCCGACTCTCTATCCATTAGGCCACGACTGCCCCAGATGGTCCTACATTGGTATTTTGGACATGTACTACGGTAAAACAATGGTATGCTTTGAAATACATTGAAATATGCAGTGGTCTCACTTACAAAACAGTACCATGGTAATGTAATATCGTAGTATTTTGGACATTTACCATGGTACTACCATGGTATTTCGGACATACCATAAAATAAAAACCATGTTACATACATTTCAGTACCATGGTATAAGGTCAAATTCACCCTTGAGAGTATTGCCAACATAGTAGGCTAATGCATTATTTGTGTTTATTGCCGTAACCTTTTATGTATTAAAGTAAACTGCCATAATGTGCACCGATGAATCGTTCACAATAAGACCAGGAATGTGTAATAGGAAAGTAAATATGCTCAAATTTGATTTCATGTTGACTTTAGCGCTTAGCCAAAGTGTAAGTAATTGTACAATAAGATACAGCAGAGACTGTCCTTTAAATATACAAGACACAGGAAGCATAAGTTAGTGTTTAACACAGCAGTCGGCCTGAGCTGACAGTAAAAAAAAAAAACTGTGGAATCAATAGAGCACTCTGTTATCTATCTCTATATCAGCGTTTAAAGAGAAAGATTATATGTCAGGACTGGGTCTGACCAGACGGAGGCAGAGATACATCATTGTGAAGAGTCAGTGGTCTTTTGTGTGTAAATCATACGTCACATGGCCTCCGAGTTCATCCTCAGGCCACAGAATACATTTACAACAGACGCAGACCTCCATATTTTTCCTCTGATTGGCTGTTTCCTGTAGATGTATGTAGATTATTGTACAGCGCTGCATTTGCCTGATATTTATCGTGGTCAGATGTGCCGTATCTTTAACAGTGATTCTTTGTGTTGTTATATGTACTATAGATCTCAAGTAATGGCTTCATTTTTGGAGGGAAAACAAAGCATTAATCGTCATGATGAACAGTCAGCCTGACATCATGAGGGTCAGTTCTTACATTAATGCTAAAGGAACAAAAGCAGCCTAATCCACCAGTGTTAGGTTAACACAAGTGCTAGGTACTACTTCACAAATTGTTGCACTCCAAAAGTGTGTCATAATGGAAACCTAATACACATTTCAGTATGTGGTTTTTCGTTTTCTCTTCCAGGTCAAATACAGTCAGGTCGCAGCAACAATCTGAAGAGAAAATCCAAAATTAACCAGTTTTTAATGGTATATATATATATATATATACATATATATACACACACAGTATCTCACAGAAGTGAGTACACCCCTCACATTTTTGTAAATATTTTATTATATCTTTTCATGTGACAACACTGAAGAAATGACACTTTGCTTTAATGTAAAGTAGTGAGTGTACAGCTTGTATAACAGTGTAAATTTGCTGTCCCCTCAAAATAACTCAACAAACAGCCATTAATGTCTAAACCGTTGGCCACAAAAGTGAGTACACCCCTAAGTGAAAATGTCCAAATTGGGCCCAATATTTTATGTGGCCACCATTATTTTCCAGCACTGCCTTAACCCTCTTGGGCATGGAGTTCACCAGAGCTTCACAGGTTGCCACTGGAGTCCTCTTCCACTCCTCCATGATGACATCACGGAGCTGGTGGATGTTAGAGACCTTGCGCTCCACCTTCCGTTTGAGGATGCCCCACAGATGCTCAATAGGGTTTAGGTCTTGAGACATGCTTGGCCAGTCCATCACCTTTAGCCTCAGCTTCTTTAGTAAGGCAGTGATCGTCTTGGAGGTGTGTTTGGGGTTGTTATCATGTTGGAATACTGCCCTGCGGCCCATTCGCCGAAAGGAGGGGATCATGCTCTGCTCATTCATGGTTCCCTCAATGAACTGTAGCTCCCCAGTGCCGGCATCACTCATGCAGCCTCAGACCATGACACTCCCACCACCATGCTTGACTGTAGGCAAGACACACTTGCCTTTGTACTCACCTGGTTGCCGCCACACACGCTTGACACCATCTGAACCAAATAAGTTTATCTTGGTCTCATCAGACCACAGGACATGGTTCCTTAATCTGCTTGTCTTCAGCAAACTGTTTGCGGGCTTTCTTGTGCATCATTTTTAGAAGAGGCTTCCTTCTGGGACAACAGCCATGCAGACCAATTTGATGCAGTGTGCGGTGTATGGTCTGAGCACTGACATGCTGACCCCTTCAACCTCTGCAGCAATGCTGGCAGCACTCATACATCTATTTCCCAAACACAACCTCTGGATATGACGCTGAGCACATGCACTCAACTTCTTTGGTTGACCATGGCAAGGCCTGTTTTGAGTGGAACCTGTCCTGTCCGCTGTATGGTCTTGGCCACCGTGCTGCAGCTCAGTTTCAGGGTCTTGGCAATCTTCTTATAGCCTACGCCATCTTTATGTAGAGCAACAATTCTTTTTTTCAGATCCTCAGAGAGTTCTTTGCCATGAGGTGCCATGTTGAACTTCCAGTGACCAGTATGAGAGCGATAACACCAAATTTAACACACCTGCTCCCCATTCACACCTGAGACCTTGTAACACTAATGAGTCACATGACACCGGGGAGAGAAAATGGCTAATTGGGCCCAATTTGGACATTTTCACTTAGGGGTGTACTCACTTTTGTGGCCAGCGGTTTAGACATTAATGGCTGTGTGTTGAGTTATTTTGAGGGGACAGCAAATTTACACTGTTATACAAGCTGTACACTTACTACTTTACATTGTAGCAAAGTGTCATTTCTTCAGTGTTGTCACATGAAAAGGTATAATAAAATATTTACAAAAATGTGAGGGGTGTACTCACTTCTGTGAGATACTGTATATATATATTTAATGCATATTTAATGCATCCATTTTCCAGCTAGATTGTCTTCAAACGGTTGCTCTGCCATGACAGTGGCTGACCTGAAAGAGAAAACTGACTGTATGAAAAAGGTTTATGCAAACTTCTGCAAGGATGCATTAAAACGATCAACAGAGACAGTAAAGACTTTTACATTAGGACAAAAAAAATCTGTTTCAAATAAATGCTGTTCTTTTGAACTCAAAGAATTCATCAAAGAATCCAGAAAAAATTTATCACGGTTTCACAAAAAAAAAAAAAATTAATAAGCAGCAGCACAACTGTTTTCAACATTAATAATGAGAAATGTTTCTTGAGCAGCAAATCTTCATATTAGAATGATTTCTGAAGGATCATGTGACACTGAAGACTGAAGTAATGATGCTGAAAATTCGGCTTTTACATCAAAGGAATAAATGAAAATGTAAAATATATTAAAATAGAAAAAAGGTTCAGCTAACTAAGGTTAGGAACACATATACTAGATTTTAGCATCCGTACAAGACTCATAACATAACAGCACCTTTTGCAAATTAAGTTGTCTCTAGAATAATTTATCATTTATCACATGCTTTAGAAAAGACAAACACATTGCCGCTTGGCACAAACAGACGGAAATGTGATATTAAGATACATGAACAAAGCAGATAAGAGACATCCAACCCACTTAAACCAATGCAAAACAAGGAATTATATATTTTTAAATAAAGCGTTCCTGCTCAGAGATGCCGTGAAGTGATATTACCAGCTTTCTCTCCAACTGGATCTTTACAGGAATAAGATTAACAGCCGGTGATCGCGCGGCGTTATAAACATCAGCTTAAATGTGGTGGGTGAGGAACGAACAAACACGCTCTCTTATTTGCTTCAGTGTGAACTCAGACAGTCATCTAAACCCTGAAAAAAGGCTGTGAAAGCCGTAATTGGCAGGCTGCTCCCATTCCCAAGCATCTTCTATTAAATTTTAGAGTGCCAGGGAGCACTTTCATTTTGCTTTAATGAAGTTTTTAAAAGTTTGACTGATCTTCAGTGTAAGTCATCCAGAATGCCAGACCATTTGTGCTCGCTTCCCACTTTTTTTCATTATCGCTCTCTGTTATGACTCTCTTTCTCTGCATCTCTGCCACTTTATTATGAAGGATAGAGCCCCCCTTTCTTCATGGCCAGGCCTCCATCATTTTGTTGGCTTTATTTTTACAGAAGAACTGTACATACACCTAAAACGCCCATTTTAAAAAGATCAACAGACATAGATCAGACTTTCTGGAAAAATAAAAGGTTGAATTCATTGTTAATTTTTAGTTTGTTTTGGCCTGGCATCTGAGCCATATATAGAGGCCAAACTTGATGGCAGACCTTTTTGATTTTGATTTAGAAAACGACTGATTGTTTCACTAGATAAGACCCTTATTCCTGGTCTGGGATCGTGTAGAGCCCTTTGAACCTGCACTGAAACTGACATTTGCAACTCATTGGTCCCTGTTGAAGTCCACTATATGGTGAAAAATCCTGGAATGTTTTCCTCAAAAATCGTAATTTCTTTTCGACTGAAGAAAGAAAGACATAAACATCTTGGATGACATGGGGGTGAGTAAATTATCAGGAAATTGTCATTCTTAAGTGAACTAATCCTTTAATGTTATTATTATCATAAATATGAATTAACAACAGACAACAGTATATATATATAAATATACATAAGCCTAGATTAATAAATGCTGACAAAAATGTTGTTCATTGTTAGTCCATGTATGAACCTAATGCATTAACAAATGTTAATTGTAATTAATGTGAAGTGCTACTGCAGTGTCAAAGTGACTAAAAGTCATTCACTATCAATGAGAGTTGGCAGGTAATATAAGCACCAGAGACCATTGGTGATGCAACCAAACTGGGCATTCAACCTTATGCAAATACACATGTAGCAAACTATCAATGAAAGTGTAGATAGTGAAGCTCAGTTGGATACAGCAGTCAAGTAGAAACGCATAAAAGCAGGTTGGCCCATAAAAACACCTTAAATTCCATCTGCAATACTTGAAATCTTGACAGCATGCGTACAAAAAAAAAAAGAAAAAAGAATGTTAAGCAAGCTCTTTCAAATAAAGGAACTGAAGCCATTAATGTGCAGGAATTACAAGTTGTATTGTTGGTGTTATAGTTTGTAAATTCACTCAAGTGTCCACAGACAATGTCCTTTTTGCAGTCAGGGTGGAAAAAACCCGAAGCATTTGAAGGCCTTAGGCTTCCACTAATACAAAAAGTCTAATCAGAGCAGCAATCCCTGATGTTAATGAAGGTGTCACACATTGCACAAAGAAAGTTGTGCCTGGCAATCTTCCATTTTTCGGCTGCCTACACCAGTGACATTTCATCTCACATTCAAAGAGCGCCTGGGCCCTTAATGAAATGCATAATTAACATATTCTAATTGTGCTGAGCTC
Source organism: Anabarilius grahami (assembly GCA_003731715.1). Lineage (NCBI taxonomy): Eukaryota > Metazoa > Chordata > Actinopteri > Cypriniformes > Xenocyprididae > Anabarilius > Anabarilius grahami. The sequence goes on from RJVU01017312.1 coordinate 2,639,121, forward strand.
GGTGATGGTTTTGACAGAGCTCACTTTCCATGTCTAATTCAATGCTAATTTAATCTGTTCTTTTCCCGGCGACATGACCTTTCTTGATTGAGTTTCACCGCAAAGAATTTTTTGATGGATTGATTTATCAACCTCTTGGAATGCAACAAAAGCATCACTTTGAGACAGGAGGGGTTTGGGGGGGGGTCTTCAATGGGGAAAAAACAGAATGAAGACAAAATCAAGAAACAAAAGGGGGGGAAACAACAAAATTAAAAAGGAATAAAGTCATGCAACCTGAAAAATGTTTCTGATGATTTACTGTGCTATTAACCCCTGGTGCACAGATTCACTCATCGTCATCCGGAGCTGTAATGGCGAATTTTCCCAGCCATTTAATCTCACTTGCTGAGTGTCAGTAAACCAGTGAAGTTGCATTACCTTTTTCATGCAGAGGATTGAGCACAGTGGAGATGCTGGAGGGTCTTTTAGTACCCCATCTGCATGAGAATGAGCTGGTTTCCCCTCTAGCAACAAATAATTGTATGCATATTCCATAAAATTATTGTATGCATAAAAGCATATTCCCTACAACTTTACTGATACAACCCTATAAAACTCTAAAGACTAATTTCAGAGTGTCTCACAAGTTGGTAGTGCAGTTCTTGCAAAAATGAAAAGTCTTGATGCTACTGAAATGCAGCATGAAAGTGAAGAAAACCAAATAAAAAATGTATTAGTATTACAAAATAACCTTCTAATAAATTACAAAATATATATTATGATATATTGCAATAACAAAACAAACAACTGTCAATTTACAGTGGACCCTACCACTGCTAAAGTTATAATATTATTAAATTATATTCTATAAATATTTTTTAAAATGTCTTTTTAGAATTTAGTTTTTCTCATTTTTAGAAAGAATAAAAAGGAAACAGTTAATAGAAACAATAATATAATACAATCAATAAATTGTATTCTTTCAGAATGCATAAATCATCTTCTTAAGGTTGAATTTAGACTAAGACAAGTGAACAAACAAGACAATTAAATCATCACAATTATTTGTGACAATTAATCACCAGCAAAAAATATTGTGAGCATTACAGTCTTATTAATAGCTGAAAACAATCAAATTAGCAAAATAATTAATAAACACACAAGAGAGGTAGAACTCTGTGTGTAACAGGCGTTTAAATTCTGCAGAACTTCCTGTGCAAGCAGATTCGGTGTGGATCTGTGCATGACCACTGCTGCGAAAACAATGTCTTTACCCTGTAATTTTACTGGATAATAGAAGCCTTCTGTAAAACTAAACCTGCTGGTTTAACATCACAATACCAGTGGCCTTAAAAAGCATTTGGAAACTTTTGTAACACTTAAAATGTCTGAATGTCACATACAAAATATCAAATAAAGTGTTTTTTCAAAACTTATATTTCTGGGCCATTTTTTTTTTTTGTGATGTATTTTAACCAAGTGGTTCCAAGGTGATTTTTAGTACATGCATGTAGTCAATTCTCCCCAAATTCATAGAGTTGTCTTAGTAGAGTAACCACTAGTAACTATGAACATGTTCCACTAACATTTCACAACCAAAATGTGTCCAAACAGTATATGGTTCTTTTCTGTGAAATGCTTTGTTGGAGAAGTGTTATGCTATATTTCATCAAAATAAATCCAACTTTGTTTGATCAATTGTTGCATGATATACACAAAATGCAATATGCAAAAATATTCTTAAGTGAATATTAAATGTTTATTGGGGTAACTTTATATAGTTTGTTTATGATTTTGATGATTTAAGATGAAATCTTATGGATTTACACAGAGACTGGCAAGTATATTAGTAAAATCTATTGACTTCAACAATCTTTGTTTCATAATATGCCAAAAGTGACCGTTCTGGTTTGTTACTCAAGAAGTATTAAAGATATCTTAATATCCTTTTATATTCTGGTTCTTAACAAACTATCCTTTTGGTATGTTCATTTTAAAAGCCCTCGATGGTTCAATCCCAGAGATATGGAGATCTTAATGCGGCTCCACAGGTAAATTGGTAAATTGTTCACATTTTCAGAGGTCAAAAACCAAATGTGGGTCATTTTGCATACAGCTGATACTTTTTCCTTTTAAAAGGAATATCTAAAGAACAAATAATGTTGAAACTAGAAATGTATCTCGTGTTTTTCTATCAGCTCAATTGCATAGAACATACCAGTCTGAGTTCCATAAATATTCCTTTTCCAAAGTTTGCATGCCTGTAACTCTAAAAGTATTCAAGATATCTTAATATCCTTCCAGATTATCATTCTTAACAAACTTTTCTTTTGGAATCCTCATTTTTAAGGCCCTATATAGTTCAGTCCCAAAGATATTAGGACCCCAATGTGACTCCATGTCCAAATTGTTGAATTTTACCCAAGAATCAAATGTAGGTAAATTTTAGGTAAACAGCTGATAGTTAGAACAAATAACACTGAAACTAGAAATGTATCTTGTTTCCCTATATTAAAACAACCGAATACAACACACCTCTCTGAGAGCCAGAAACAAAAACAAAAAGTCAGAAGTTTACTTGTCTTTAATTCAAGAAGTGTTAAAGATATCTTAATTCATTTTGGGGAAGTTTTTGAAATTTGGTTTATTTGACACGGATTCAAGGCCCTCTTCACTATCACCAAGCCACTATTTAAGAGGAAAAAACACCATGCCAAAGGCATCACAACTTCACCAGCCTTCCATCTTAAAACAAGTCGGGTCTTTCTGTGTCACCCCTTTATTTTGAAGAACTGCAAGTTCACTAAACTGCTCTCTGTTTGCCATTCGCTCAGCGAACATTGCGATTCCACCTCAGGATGGAGCTTTCAGCCCACTCTGAGACCTGAGAGAAGCATACGACAGCTCATAATCCAGCAGCGCTACAGTAATTCCCTTCACCTGCCATTTTGCTTACCCCACATTTAGAGTAGAGTTAGCGCAGAGAGATGCTGGGGAACTGCGTTCAGACTGCAGCTGTCTATCTTCGGGAGAGACGAGGGATTATACATTCGCTCGTATGCACTCGCACACAACCGTAATTGCAACACTGCCGGTCCCGCCCTCATTTGCATCTTTCCCTTCCGCAGACTTTGATTGGCAGCTGTACATGAAATGCCACATCAGTTGAAAGTATGTTGTGAGCTGGCACTAACGATCCCCGTGGCTCCAGGGAGACCTGCCATATTGTAATTTGGTTATCAGGCATGAAGGAAATAATTCTAAGTGCCAGGATATGTGAGACAGAATAAATGCTTCAGTGCCACACGTTGCCCAGGGTGACAGTTTTTATTTAATGTACAAGAGGCTCCTGTTGCCGGCAGCATTTGGGTAGGGGATCAGCAGAAGCAGAATCTCTCAGTCTTTCCGTGGATTAGAATAGAGAGTGGAAGGAGGAGCAGGGGTGGGAATGTCGACCGCGGAAGAGCGTAATTTTTTAAGGCAGGTGTCCGTCTCCGGAAATTCTGTACGCTGCAAAATCTGTAATTACCTCCTCAGTGGTTCCATAGGATGACAGAAGAGGAGGCCTCCCATAGAGATGATGCTGAATTGCAGGACAGATTGGCAGAGAGCCGCGGAAGACTGTGGAAGATTGCCTCGTGCGCTCTGGCGGTTGAAGAGCGGTACTTTCTCTTAAGCAGCGGAGGCCTTATTTGTTTTGATGCACTGGTTTTGCATGGGGAGCCAGACCCCTTGAGATGGAGCTGTCACATTGCAAAGAGAGGCCCTTGACGCTGGCAGCAGCCCCCGGGCAAAATGAAAACAAGTAAGTGGCATAGATGGAGGATGCCAGCTTGCCTTTTTCCTGAGCAATCCAATGAGAGTGAAGCAGTCCAAACTCACAATGCAGCAGTACCAGGAGTAATCAATGCTTGCTCACAAATGGTAACAAAAGTTTATGCGAAGTAATTGAATGAAAGAAAAGAAGAGAAAGTTACATATCATTCCACAGGTAAAAACATATACAAATGCATGCACTGATCAAAGAGGCTTCGGAAGACGAGAAAAGCAATCAAGAATTCACACAGCATCTCCGGTATGGCCAACCCCTGCCACACACAATTAAGCTAATTATTAATGTATTTGAGGGTTAAGAGAGCAGCCCCTGCCAAGATCCTTCAAGTGAGCTGAGTGAAAGGCGCGAAGCCTGACATTCCCCGGCCAAGCACGGTTCGTTTGTCCGTAGGGATAGAAGCCGCTCAGTTCCAAATGCCATGTGTGGGGGACACACACAATGGGCTCTGCGCGCCGCTATTATCCCTGGTGTCAGCAGCCTGTGCCCTCCTGCGTGAAGAGGTCTCCTTGTCAGCAACCATGCCACTCTGCAACACATCATTTAGTAGTCTGTCAATTTTCCCAACGTTATCGGACCGGGTGTAAAAATAGCAGACAGACCTGTCATCCAGAACCCTTACTCTTCATCCGCTGGAACCCAGTCCGAGGGAATCCAGACTGGTGACGTTTAAGGAACGCATGAAGGTCATTTGTTCATGGCACTCCGGTCTAATATGATCGACAAATGCAGGCACACACAAAATCTAGTCTCAGCCACAGACCGTTGGCTGAACGTCTGATGCATATGGCTCCCTTAACAGGAAACACTTCAGGATTTGCGAAGTCGTCATGTGGTTGGTTGAATTCTACAGGATGTTCGGGAGACGTGTGTGTCACGTAATTTAACGGTCCACCTGGGAACAAATGCCGTGATGCAAAACCCCCTTGTGGAAGAAGAACGCCATCGTGTTTACAACTGTGACAATGACAATGAAAGCTTACCAGGATCAACTAAACGCTGGATTTTCAAAAGTATGTGTATTTCGCGGCTCCATTGTTGCACTAAACTTGCACAAAGTTCTTGAATAATTTATTAGATGCACGCTGGTCTTTTATTGTAGGGAGATCGACTTTACATTTTGACACCCCTAAACATGACGCGGAACAAAACGAACTGTGATTGGTTGCATTAAATGCCAGTCAAACGTCCTCTTGGGCGGTCCTTGGCCAATGAAAGCTGTGATAGAGTCTGACGACAGAAGGTCTAGCTACGTGAGACTACACAAAATCTGCACAGGTAAAGCATGTTCAAATTAGCCAAAACATGCAGAAACAAACATGCAAAGGGCTGCAGGACGTATAGAACTTGCTAAAAGAAAGAAATCCTGCAAGCACAGATTCTGTGCAGGTCTACAGGGCCTGAAACCTATAATTTATTAGACTCTAGGTTGGGTTCACATTCTGCACAACATGGCTGAAAGTTAATGTGCACCCACTTTCTAAGTAACATGTTCGGCCATTACTAACAGGTGCAGAATATCAATTATAGACCCATGTGATCTTCATTGACCCTGTGTAATGGGCAAAGGTCATGTGGAAGAACTTGTCTGACCTGAAGGCTAAAACCCAGGACACACCAAGCCGACGTCAAAGAACTAGCGGCGATGAAAGCTGACTGTGTTGTCGCCTCTCGTCGGCTGTGTCTCAGCCAAAATGCTGCGCACAAAAAAGACAAAAGGCAACTGTCAATTAGCATGTGCATTCTGCGCCTGTGTGTAAGTATATATCTGTTTATATAAGCAGGTATCAATAGTCTATTTTTGTCATTTAAAAGAGGGACTGAAACTAGGACTGCAGATATATTCAGCATGCTGAATCGGCCCCAAAAATACCCTTATGGCATCCAAATAGAGCCATCGGTGTGGAGCACACCGAAAAACTAGCCCAATGGATGCTCAAAAATTACCCGACAGCTCACTGTCGGTTTGGTGTGTCCCAGCTTTTATGTATGAGTACCTTTGGTTTGAGTTGGATTAAGAACTGTGTGACTTCCCTAATTCTGAATGGGAGCAAATCCCTGCAACTCCTATGCAAATTCCATGTTCTTATACCTTGCCAGAAGAGTTGAAGCTATTACAGCAGCAAAAAGAGGACAGGTGTAGTGTTTACGTGACTTTTTGCCATGCATTTTTTTCTTGAATGCATCTCATTCTGCACAACCAGATGTGCAACCATCTCAACCTAGTTGTATGCATCAAACACCTTCACAATTTTATTTCACAAACCAAACCCATTCCTCATTAGACATAAAACCTTCCATTGCTTTAGGAGAAAGTGCATCCAAAGGCAAGGCATTGGCCCTTGATGGCCCTCGGTCCCAGAGACTGACTGGTTGGCAGGGTGAGGAGAGCTGATTGATCTGATGACAGATCCTTCTGAACCTCAGCCTCCATTCTGCTCTCTGCGGCGATATCTGTGGAGATCATTGACGTGCGGGGTTGATACCTGATCAAACAGGCCTCTGAACTGCCAAACACAGGGCATCATTAGCAGCGGCTGCCCGTCGCTGGGGAGATGTCGGCTGGACGATGGCCATGTGGTGTTGATGCCTGGGGAGATGTCTGGTGATGTGGGTGGTCGGTGGGTTGAATCTTCACCTCGGGGTGTGTGTGAGAAAGGTCTGCTGTTAACTATCAGCCAGCAAATCAGCCGTCAGCTCTCGTACGAAAGGGAGGAGGACTGAAAGAGCGCACGTACAACTAAATCCACCTTGCACAACCAAACAATTTTAAGACTTATTTCCAAATCATTGTCTTTTACAATGTCTGTTTACATTTTAAAAGTGATATTTAAGGCTCCCCCAGAAGATATCAAAAACAATTCTAAATTTAGAGCAATAAAAATAATGATATAATATGAGAGTTTTTGCCAAAAGTCTAATCTCTTTTCTACTCACAAGCACTTTTAGACAATCCAGAACAATTCAAAATGGTGTGTTTAAGTAACAAAAACACAAATTCAGACACAGTCCAGGGGTGTACTGTAAATCTTCAGCACTAATTTCCAAAATAATGAAATATCAAAATGTTTGGATGTTTTATTGCGGCCTCTTGCAGTGCATGAGAGTTTCTTTTATGACCTCTTGGAGCAAGTCTTTGTTTTCACCCTTGGCACTGCCAGATAAACTCATATGCGTTTCTGGGGATGGGAAACATTGCAGGCATTTGCAGATACGCCCGAGATAATTAGATTGTAAACCATCAGTTTGAGGGGAGAAATAGACTTTGCCAGTGGTAGTTTTTGAGATGTGAGAGCTTGTTTACGTGCCGTTTTAAGCGTAACACTAGCTGACAAAAGAAACCAGATGGAATCACTTATAATTATGTTACAATAACGTTTTTCCTTTGAATAAAAAGACTCCATTTACCATAAATTATTGAGTTTGAAAACCAGATACACTAGAAGGAGCAGCATCCTCTTCAAAAGTCAAAATATAAACTTAGACGTACAACGAAATTAATTGCATACTGTGTTTTTATGTTTTGGAAGGGAATCGTGCTGCTCCCACACTTCCTGGTTACAGAAATCCAACGCGACTGCCACCCATCTGGATTGTATTTCCTGTTACCTTCAAAAAACTAGAATTAGAAGTGCACTGTCATATGTTCTTACAACCTTAAAGAAATAGAACACCAAAAAAAAAAAATAATTACTCACCCTCAATGAATGTCAAGAATGTATGGAAGCTTGTTTCTGCCATGAAATAAAAAATTACAAAGGTAATTGCGACTTTACTCTCACAAGTTATAAGGTCAGAATTGAGTGATATAAACTCGCAATTGCGAGGAAAAAGTCAGAATTGCGAGTTATAAAGTCAGAATTGCTGATAAAAACAATTGCGAGAAAAAAGTCAGAATTGCGAGTTATAAAGTCAGAATTGAGTGATATAAACTCGCAATTGCAAGAAAAAAGTCAGAATTGCGAGTTATAAATTCAGAATTGTGTGATAAAAACAATTGCGAGAAAAAAAGTCAGAATTGCGAGTTATAAAGTCAGAATTGAGTGATATAAACTCGCAATTGCGAGAAAAAAGTCAGAATTGCGAGTTATAAAGTCAGAATTGCGTGATAAAAACAATTGCGAGAAAAAAAGTCAGAATTGTGACTTTATATCTCTATATTATATATTATAACTTTATATCTCTGACTTTATATCATGCAATTCTGCCTTTATAACTCGCAATTCTGACTTTTTTTCTGAGAATTGTGAGATATAAACTCACAATTGCAAGTTCAAATCTCGCAATTCTGAGAAAAAAAGTCAGAATTGTGAGATAAAAAGTCGCAATTACCTTTTTTATTTTTTATTTAGTGGCGGAAGCAAGCTTTTATAAGAATGTCTTTTTTATGCCTGAATAGTTCTTGAAGACCCCATCTGTCAAGCTTCAGAATAAAGGAAAAAAATAAAAAAATAACACATAAGCACCATAACAGTGGCCTAAACAAATTATCTGCTATATTCAAAGTCAACTTTTTCGAATGACAGTGTCGTAAATTGACATTGGGTCCGTTTGAATATACCCAATAGAGAATGAGTTTTAAGAGCAAATTATGACCTCAATTTCAGTCTGTTTCTCACACAAAGCCATCGTATGACTTCATAAGTCTTGAAATATTGCACCAAATGGAGCTTTTGACTATGAAAATATTGCTCAGAAATTCCCCTTTTGTGTTCCACGCAAAAGAAAAATAGCCTGCTGTTTTAGAACGACATGAGGGTGAGTGAATAATGACAGAATTTTCATTTTTGAGTGAAATAACCTTTTAACAAATGCAATAAAGTGAATCCAACCCTCCTCATTTAAAACTTTTGAGAATGGAAAACACATGGTGCAGGTACCATAAGTATTGTAAGAAAGAACACAAAGTACAAAAGCAAGTACAGTCTCCAGAAGACAGTGACTGCCTTGGCTTCAGTCTTATCGTCTGTGATTTCGTGGACTTCAAACAATCACGCCGCGCTCTTGATGCAGGCGTGGCGGAGCGGATCTTCACATTTAGCTTTGACATCTTAGACAATTGGGAAGAGAAAGGCAACCTTCACAACTTTGAAGCGCACATGAAACTTAGATCAACTGTATTTTTAAAGGTGCGGTGGGGGGACTCGCCATCCTCAAACCAGGCCTAAATCAACATTTCAAAGTCTCCACTGAGCTCTTCACTTCTGAGTCGGATCACAGAGCTGTGGATTGGCAAGGCCTCATTTACATGGTTCTGAAACAGACGGCTACTTCATCCAGTGGAGAGGAGGGGGGATTCTATCAAGTACACTTTATAAAGCCTAAAAATATAGCTATTTCTTCCGCAGAAGGAAGAAACGCTGAAAAATAACTACACTTTGAGATCAAAGGTGGGCATAATTGACATGTTACATCTGCGCAAATAGAGCAGAAGTGGGTGGAACGCTGAACGATAACCAATAGTCACACGGGACGGTAGGGGTGGGCGGTATCACTTATGAGTCATTTTATATCACAGTAAAAAATATCATGATATAGTTATCTTTTTCTGGAAGTTTAACAAAACAATTTCTATCAAACAATCATGTGGTAATGCCTATTTATATGGATAACACAGTGAATTGAATACTTTAGAAATGTTAGCAACTTTATCTCATTTGCAACTTCATTGACCAATGGATATGCTCTTATGTTTTGACTTTCACCACGTCTAGAGGGCAAGGGAGAAGTGCAGATTGATGCAACACTGTTGTGTGTTTGTCATTTTTATTATTTTTTTTAAAATGTCTAAAAGGTTTTGGTTATAAGTTTTAGTTTCCGTTATTTTATAGTTCACTAAACCTAAATGAAAATGAAAAACTAGCTGAAATAAAATGTTTTTCATATTTTATTTAATTTTATTATCAGTTAGTTTATTTCAAAGGGGTCCTTGATTGTGATTTCACTTTTTTAACTTTAGTTAGTGTGTAATGTTGCTTTTTGAGCATAAACAACATCTGCAAAGTTATGACGCTAAAAGTTCAATGCAAAGAGAGATATTTTCTTTTACAGAAATCGCTTTTTAAGAACTACAACAAACGACTGGTAGGGACTACAACAAGCTTCTTCCCAGGTAAGTGACATCACAAACACTAAAATTTACATAAACCCCGCCCCTGAGAACACACAACAAATGGGGTGAGGCCATGTTGGGCTGCTTTAGAGAAGAGGAAGCGTTGTTGTAGTAGAGTGTTGTTGCCATGCCGTCATTTTACGCTGGACTGCTTCACAAATGAGGCACAAAAGATTAACATGACGGCACATGCTAGTCGATGAGTTGAATCAACTCCACAGCAACTACATAAATGTATCCACTAACCATTCAGAAACGTCCGGTTTCATTCTAAAAGTTGTAACTTCTTCCTGAGTCTCTCCATCAGTGTCGACTCCGGTTTGAACAATGTAAGGCTGAACACTGTTACTGACAAATGTCAATTTGGCTGTGTGAGATTCTCCAGCTTTGTTGTTGTTGAGCAACCGAAGTGTGAGCTTTTAAAGCTCCGCCCTCTTCTGGAAAGGGGGCAGCAGCTCATTTGCATTTAAAGGGACACACACAAAAACTGAAACTTCACAGACACATTCTGGGGACACCAAAGACTTATATTACATCTTGTGAAAAGGCACATACTAGGTGCCCTTTAAGAATTTTTTTTTTTTTATGGTTTTAGTTTTTGATTCCCATGAACATCGCGTCTAATTCACTAACTATGTGTAGGAATGTAATAACTAATCGATCTTTCAAATTTAAACAATAAATACAGTTTTGTGGCTCTTTAATGTGTCGTGACAGATCGCTGTAGCGCCCCAGTTCAAGCGGCTCGTGAACCGATCATCTCTTCCAACTAGTTCATTTATAGCATTAAATAAACATGAATGAACATCATAAGGAATGTTGTTTCAATCGCGGAAAGATGTCAGTACACACCATTTTTCATGTTAATGTCCACCTACATTAGTCTGCTAACTCCCTGACTGCTTTTTTGGACAAAATGGCAGATTCGGCATTATGATTGGTTAGATCGCCTGTCAATCAAACTCCTGGCGAAGGGTCAATTGCAGACTAGGATGTGTTTGACAGTCATTTTTTTGCATTTCCGTTTAATGCCGCAGAAATTACACTCTTTACCTGCACCTCAATGCTGATACCATCAAAACCACCCCGCACAACGGGAAGCCGGAAAGAGATCTTTTTGGATTTCCTTCCAAGCTGATGTGCAGATTTATAGCCTGTAATGGGGAATGCGAAAGGGGGAAGAGAAAGCATAAAAGAGAGGAGAAAGTAAGTTTGAGTGACTCCTTGAACGAGCAGGATCTGTAGTCCTGTCAGCTGATTAGCCCTCTTGATTAGCATTTATAAGAGGCCCTGGTGCTCTATTATTTGCATTCCTATTTAGCAATGATTTTGTGGAGGGCGCTCCGTGATTAAACTTGTCACCGGTCCTGATTGACAGGGTCAAATCTTCACATTCCACTCGTCTGAAATGGAAGTGCGCGAGAGAGAGAAAGAGAAAAGGAGAGAAAAAAAAAACAATTGTCAGCTATTCTTCGCACTCCTGACGAGCTTTGTGAGGGATCTCTTTCAACTTCTCTCATGCTTATCCCTTTTCCCCCCACTCTTTTCTAACTCTATCACTTTTTCTCTCTGCGTCTCCTGTCATCTTAGATAGGTCAGGAATGTTTTAATTTTAGGGATAGATACGGCCTGTCACAGAGGCGAGATGACGTGTTTCTCAGGAGATGAGACGTGAAGGGTGTAAAACAATAATAAAAAAAATAAAGTGTGAACTAAAAAAGAAAAAAGAGAAGTGCTCACTTTATTAGACAGATTTAATTACTCTGAATAGGGATTAAAACAGGCCATTCAGTGAAGTGTGAAATTAACCCTTGATTACTGATGAATCTCTGAATGAAGGCTAAAACAACCGTTTGGAGAAAAAAAAGCGATACTCTTCAACGGTAATTGTTTTTGGAAAGGAGATCGCATTTCCCCGCTGCATTACCATGCCTCTGGTGTGGCGGGCTGATGTCAGGTGACTACATTATTAACAGTGAAAATGCTAACAAAGACATGACATTATGTGAAATCCAGCACTGTGCTTGCATCAGGGACCACTAACCTTTCGGAGAGACTGGACTGCCTCCCCAAGGATGAGCTCTGAGTAAAAAACAACAATTAAAAATGCAGAAATGAGACGAGTTGATGCAGTCTGTCCAATCTGAAGAATATACGGCAGAATGAACATTAGACGTACTGCCTTAATGGGGCCAAACTGTGGCTGGTCGCCATTTCTGTGAAAATACCAAGAAAATCAGTAAATTACTGCAAGGTATTCACAATCATTTTGTGATGGCATAACATTTCATTCTGAAGTGTTATAATATAATATAATTGTCACAGACACGTCAGGCTCCAACATCCACCAATCACAGCGCACTCAATCACCAGAGTACTAATCACCGCCACCTGCACGTCATTACACCACTTATCAACACCACCATAAATAACACGCACACACAGCACTCCATGTCCGGTCTCGTTCGCAGATACTCACGTTGATGCTTACCTCTAAGGACTCCTTGAACTCTTCTTACCTGTCTCCAGTGTTTCCCGTTCTCCCAGTGTGTTCATCGTCTGTGTGTGTGTGTTCCGTCACCTCCAGCGATCTCCAGCTCCAGCGTCTCCATAAGGATCATTCTTCTGAAAACGGAAAGGACAGTAACTATCTCCAATACCCTTCATCATCAGCTTCACGTCCTTCACTCCACCTCCACACTTCCTATAAACTCTCCTGGTTCAAATAAAGACTGCTTACACTTACCTCTCTGTGTCTGACCCCTCTGTACCGTAACAATAATATGATAACTAATCAATTTTGAAATATTTATAAAAACACCACATAAATAATAATGAAGTGATAATATGTGTTGTGTGTTTGCAAAATCTGTCATAATAACCATTAGTAAACAGCAAAACACCAATTAATAACTAAATTTTAATGCCATATTATAATATAATCAATTAATAACTAATCGATTTTAGTTTCGTAATATAATGTAATACATAAATAATAATGAAGTAATAAGAGTAGTGTGTTTGCAAAATCTGTCATAAGCATTAATAAACATTAGTAAACAGCATTAATATCCAATTAATAACTAATCAGTTTTAATTCCATAATAATATAATATAATATTAAATAACTACATAAAAAACAACAAAATAATAAAAATAAAGTAATAAAATCTGTCATAAGTTTACACTAGCAGTAATGTGTGCATTTTTGCAACAAGACTTTTAGGATAATTCAAATTTATATTGATTATTTTAAAAAGAGAGAGAGATATATTTGTCTCCTTTTCAAACATGGCAGTGCCTTTTTAGCCTTTTAAAGATCTTTTACATATTTTGAACACCACCTCATAATATGAGAGGTCTGATTCGGCTACTTGACTTATGATTATGTTTATTATCAGAATATACAAATATAACTTCACAGTTTGTCATTCATACCTGCAGGTGTCATAGTGTAATCAGGGAGAACGTTCAGATGTGACAGCAAAGACACTAAGACAATTAAGACGCAGCACTGACATTCTGATTGTGATATACACCATTCAAGTACAAAATCCTGTAATAGGTGCCTCAACCAGAGTGTGCGCGTGCTCATATAATTAGTAGTAATTAATGATGAAAAAGTGAGGACCCGTTTGTATTTCAAATTATCCCATTAGCTCTTGTCATACCCGTGTACACAAAACAGCTTGAGTTCAATTAGTTTTTTGTCACACAAAAGTGATTATAAGCAGCCAGTGCAACCTGATTCATGGGATACCTCCTGTCTAATCTCAGCAACTGATTTAGTGTAGAGCTTACTCAACCTGAGGCACGCAAGCATCATGTGACGTTTTGGCGATGTTGTGTTTCAAAGTCTCAGCTTCCAACCAAAATAGTTTTTTAATGTTTTTTACCTGAGATTTGTAAGATATAATAAATTAGGTTTTGTGTCACATGACTAAGTCACATTTTAAGTGACATGACCGTATGCGCAAGAGAAACACGCGCGCAGCATCAGAAGTTTGTCTTTGAACTTATATATATTTCTATGGCATCTCTGTCGAAGAGTAAGTAGCTGGTGAAGTGGAGTTAACGAAGGTTATCATGAGCATTGTAATGTTTGAAGCAGATGTCATAACAAATGTCAGTAGACCGGGAAGATTTTAAAACGAGCGGTTCATTCATAAATCTGTAAGATCTTTCCTTCTTGCTGTGAAAACACAAATCCGAAGACAGAACACAAGGAGCGCAGTGCTGAAAAGGGGCGGGGCTACATAAGATCTATAGAGTGGTGCAGGGATGATAATAATAATAAATTAATAATAATAATTCCTTACATTTATATAGCGCTTTTCTGGGTACTCAAAGCGCTTTACATATGGAAGAGGGAATCTTCTCAACCACCACCAATTTGCAGCATCCACCTGGATGATGCGACGGCAGCCATATTGCGCCAGAACGCCCACCACACACCAGCTTATTGGTGGAAAGGAGACAGAGTGATGAAGCCAATCAGTGTTTGGGGATGATTAGGAGGCCATGATGGACAGAGGCCAATGGGCAAATGTCGGGGTTACACCCCTACTCTTTTAACGACCACGGTTTAACGTCTCATCCGAAGGACGGTATGATGATATCAAAACCCAGAAGACTAATTCGCCACGAGTTCCCTTGAGATTTTCCTGTGGGGTTTTTCAATTTATGAGTAAAATAAGGTCTTTGGTAAATATGCCAAACTTTTTGTTCTACAAAGTAAACTCACACCCCAAACGTTCTTATCTAGTTACTTATTAGAAACATACTGTATGCTTTTAAAATAAAAATAACAGCTTTAAAATTAACGTTTTCAATATTAGGTGTGTGTAATTTACGTTATAAAGCAAAATGTATTGTCATACTGTTTACCACAGACCTTATTTTACTCATAAATTGAAATAAAACAAAAAACATTTAAAAACCCTATAGGAAAATTTCAAGGAAACCAGTAGTGAATTAGTCTTCTGGATTTTGACATCAGTGCACCACTCTATTGTGGCTATTTAATAACTAGCAGAATTAACAAAAGGACACTTAATTGTAGGTGCCGTCCAGTGCTCAGTAACTAGGACATTTAGTTAGCTGGCTAGCAAAGGTTAAATTTTCCCGTGCTGAATTTTATAAAAGCTGAAAATACTGAAAGCCCATCTAATCCCTTCGCCAGGAGTTTGATTGACAGGCAATCTAACCAATCATAACGCTGAATCCGCCATTTTGTCCGACAAAGCAGTCAGGGGAGTTGAACTTGAAAAATGGTGTGTACTGACGTCTTTCTGCGATTGAAACAACATTCCTTCTGATGTTGATTAATGTTTATTTGATGCTATAAATTAACTAGTAGGAAGAGATGATCGGTTCACGAGCCGCTTGAAATGAGACGCTACAGCGATCTGTCACGACACATTAAAGAGCCACAAAACGGTATTGTTTAAATTTCTTTAAAAATGACAAAATTTGAGACTTTCTTTCATATCAAAAGTAATCTGCTCTGTCTTGTCTGTCGACGCGTTGTCAGTTTCCTTTTTGCTCTGCAATGTATTTTGCACTGCGTGAGAACATCATGTGTGGTTTTAGAGCGGCATGGCTTGTCAGAGTAGCAACAGTAACTAAAGGGGGCGGGTCTTTGCGAACGGTCATTTGTGACGTCATGTAACTGTGTCATCGAAATAAAGACTTAAAGATGAAAAATCTTTTTTAAATAAACTTACGTTTATTGTCTCCCTATATATATATATATATATATATATACAGTGGGTACGGAAAGTATTCAGACCCCCTTAAATTTTTCACTCTTTGTTATATTGCAGCCATTTGCTAAAATCATTTAAGTTTATTTTTTTTTCCTCATTAATGTACACACAGCACCCCATATTGACAGAAAAACACAGAATTGTTGACATTTTTGCAGATTTATTAAAAAAGAAAAACTGAAATATCACATGGTCCTAAGTATTCAGACCCTTTGCTGTGACACTCATATATTTAACTCAGGTGCTGTCCATTTCTTCTGATCATCCTTGACATGGTTCTACTCCTTCATTTGAGTCCAGCTGTGTTTGATTATACAGATTGGACTTGATTAGGAAAGCCACACACCTGTCTGTATAAGACCTTACAGCTCACAGTGCATGTCAGAGCAAATGAGAATCATGAGGTCAAAGGAACTGCCTGAAGAGCTCA
>RJVU01017312.1:2656423-2703692 GCA_003731715.1 Anabarilius grahami
ATATATATATATATACACACACACATGTATATATATACACACATACATGATATATGATATATATATATAGCCTATATAAACTATATAAGCTATATATTTGTTAAAGTCATCAGTTTGCATAATGCTATATATATATCCATATACATCTGTCAGTCACCAAAAAGGATAAAAAAACACCATAAAATGATAAAATGTGCATTTATGTGTATTGTAACTGACAGCATGCGAGACATTATAGCATATAGACGTTATGTTGAGAATTACCCAGAATATTCCTTCAAAACAAGCATCTTAGCCAATTATCGACCAGTTTACCATTTGAAACCGCCTCCAAATAATGAAGAGTGACATTTTAAAGCATGGGCAGAAGTGTTCACCACCACCTTTAGGTTGAAATCACGTGAAAATACATAAAGTACCTCCAGTAAATCACCATACGTCCTGCCAGTTTTGCCAGCACTTAGGGGCTCTTTGCTCCGACCTTACTTAACCTCTTGATTGATCCTTCCATCTGTCTAATTCAGAAAACAGACATAATCAAAAGCTTTCAAAATTGATTTCTTTGCATCAGATGTTGTAATGCACCCAAGATCACTTGGCAATGAGCATAAGGACAAGAAACTAAAATGAGAAGCAATCAATCGGTTTAACGTATCGATAGAAACCTCATATTCTAACAAGCCTGCCCGCTGTGGTCACATGTTCTGGTCTGAACGTTTAAACGGATCCTCTGCACATTTTGTATTTCTCCCTGTGAGCTTGCATAGGGGCTGCTATTTCTAGGCTGAGTGAAATTTTAACAGATGTTGCTGTTAATTACTACAGGAGGGGGGAAATGCGATTTAAACACTTTTATTAATTAGTTCCAATGGAAGTGCGATGCCGGGGAGATGGAAAAGCTTGAGGGACAGTCAAGTACTGAGGTGTCAACAGTGCCAATGTCTGAGATCAAAATAACATGCTTCAAATAGAGCCCAGTCTCAAGCTTTGAAAGAAACCGGAATTGCCAGAAAACACAATTTTTAGTGAGAAAAGTAAAATAATAACATATATTTTATGTCTCATTTCATATATTTTATAACTAAAAATATATATTATCACATAACATACATTGCTAACACTTTTGAAGCTTTTTTTCCTAGAGATTCTGCAAATATAAAATATAAATAAATATAGGCTAAATAAAGATTAATTGTGGGCCTAGTTGAAGTTACACGGAACACACACACATTTCTATATATATATATATATAACGGTTAGTTCCTGTCCTTGATTCTGATTGGTCAATAGCTATGACCGCTTCAGGTCAGTCCTATGTTCATAATAAAAAAATCTGTTTAAATGTCTGATGTATTATCTTGTCCATTTAACAGTTAAGTGATTTTCCCATGACTGACAGTGCCAGTCAAAGCATTTGTCAGTTGAGTCTTGTTCCGTGTTCACAACAATTCAGTGTTCCCTTTCGTGGGAACTGTCGACGCTGCGTGGCAACGCATTGGGAACCTTCTGCGTGATGTCGTCACTGAAGCACTCATGTATCTAACCAATCGCGTAGCGAGACGTCAGAGACGGGTGACGTCACGGACCAGGAAACTATAAAGCATACCCGGATGCCGAGAACGCTAGCTTCTGTTGTCTTCAGCAAGCACTCTATGTTATCGTGTGTCTTATTTGGTGTTGTTTGTCTTATTTCATATAAACAAGTCACGATCTCTTTGTCTGAGGACAAGAGTATCTCACACCAATCCATATATTTATATATAAAAAAGACACGTATTATGGCGAGAAACAGCAGTTGAATGGGAGTTGAGCATACTCAGGTAGCTCTTGAGGGAGCTGTCTGTGTGCACTGTAAAAAAGAAACTCGCTCTCAGAATACTGTGTTCCAGTGTTCCCCGCGGATCGCGTCCCGCTTGTGCTGAGGCAGAGCGACGGCTCCATTCGTGGGGTTCACAAATGGATCTGACAGAGGGGTTAGAGACGGGCGCTGCCCTTTCTCTGCCCTTACCTGCCAGGTTCAGTGCCATCTCCCAGGTGGAAGCACGCTCTGTGGTTTCCTTCCCCGGGTTGAGGCACCGGTATTTCACATGCCCAGCTCTGAGGAGGTGGATATTGTGAT
The DNA here is from genome assembly GCA_003731715.1 of Anabarilius grahami. Taxonomy (NCBI): domain Eukaryota; kingdom Metazoa; phylum Chordata; class Actinopteri; order Cypriniformes; family Xenocyprididae; genus Anabarilius; species Anabarilius grahami. Next base: position 2,658,543 of record RJVU01017312.1, read on the forward strand.
ATCGATCTGAGGACTCGCCACCTCACACACATCGTGTTCCAAAAGCACACGTTTATTATTCCAACATCTTTCTGAATTTAGGGAGTGGAGCATGCACGTCAGTTCAAAAACAAAGCAGCTGACGGTTCATTCATAAAAATGTCCCGGAGTGTAAAGAAAGAAATGCACTAGCGGGAGTTTTTATCTCCACTCCTGTTGGCTTTATTCTCGAGGGAATAAAAGTCTAACGCAAGGCTTAGATCTCGCGTTTGCCGAGGCAGCGCGTGGATTAAGCCTGCAATAAAGAATATATAGCTCGAATCTCGCGTTTGCCGAGGCAGCGCGTAGATTAAGTGTGCAACAAAAAAAAAAAAAAAAAAATACGGCTCGCTCGGATCTTGCGTTTGCCGAGGCTGCGCATAGATTGCGTGCACATAGTATATATTGTATATAATGTGTTTATATATATCTGGAGGGAACTGAGCAGACGGGAGTTTCCCTTTCTCTCTTTCCCTATACTTGCAAACTATTACGAGCTATAATTCTTTTTGTATTCTAATATATTCAGCCTGTCATTTTTGACTGTTTTGGGCTGCATTTAATTTGAGGATTAAATGAAATATTGAATACATTAAATTCTGAGGAATTTAAAGGAAAAGGGTGTCGCCACCCTTGCTCCCCCGCAGAAAGCTTGGGGACCGGGACAGGCGACACAGCTGAAGTCTTTGTGAAGTAAGACAGATCTACGGACTGTTATTATCACCAAGAAGGCTTCAAAGAGGGCAGCCCCCTCCGGAGGGGGTCCTGTGTTAGAATATCTGACACCCGTCCCTCTTTGGCGCCCTCAGGGGGCCGTTATGCTAACCCTGCCACCCAGTGTGCGTCAGGGCGCAGCGGTCTCCACCGACCCTCCGAGGAGGGCCGGTCATGACTTGATTCGTCTGTTTTCTGCCGGTGCGCCGCTTCAGAACGTCGAATCAAGTGCTCAAAAAACACCAGAGGCCAGTCTCGAGAGACTGGTTCCCTTAGTGGATTTTATGGCAGAATGGAAACTTCTACCGTATATATCAAAATGGGTGCTGCTCGTCATAGAAAAGGGTTACAGAACGGGTCTCGCCCGCCCAGATTCAACGGGGTCTTTCCCATAGTGGTGACCCCCGAGCAGTCTCTGGTTATGGAACAAGAGGTTATGACACTCTTGCGAAAAGGAGCTATAGAAAGGGTTCCTCCTCCCAGCAAGCTGTCAGGCTTCTACAGCCGCTACTTCATTGTTCCAAAGAAGGATGTGTTCTATCATAGATTTACATGTGCTAAATCGCTCAATACAAAAGCTCAAATTCAAGATGCTTACACTTAAACAGATTATCCCACAGATCAGGTCCGAGGACTGGTTTGTGGCGATAGACCTGAGAGATGCGTACTTTCAGGTGTCCATCCATCCTTCTCACAGGAAGTTCCTCAGGTTTGCTTTCGGGGGCGAAGCTTACCAGTACAGGGTTCTTCCGTTTGGCCTATCATTATCACCCCGCACATTCACGAAGTGTGTGGATGCAGCTCTGGCTCCGTTGAGACTCCAGGGCATCCGCATACTGAATTACATCGACGATTGGTTGATTTTAGCTCGATCAGAGCAGGTAGCAGTTCAACATCGAGATGTTGTTCTGTCTCACATGAAAAGGCTTGGGTTGAGGCTCAATGCCAAAAAGAGTGTGCTGGTTCCGGCTCAGACCACCAATTATTTAGGTGTAGTCTGGGACTCCACCACGATGCAGGCACATCTGTCTCCTGCTTGTGTGAGTTCCATTCTCGCGGCCGTGAAAGGGGTGAAGTTAGGCCGGTCACTCACTGTAAAGCAGTTCCAGAAACTGCTGGGTCTGATGGCAGCTGCGTCCAACGTGATACCTTTTGGCCTTCTGCACATGAGACCCTTACAGTGGTGGCTCAGGACCAGGGGGTTTTCTCCGAGGGGAAATCCCTTTCGCATGATCAAAGTCACGCGGCGATGCCTTCGTGCTCTGGTCATGTGGAAAGATCCCTGGTTCCTGTCCCAGGGACCCGTGTTGGGGACTTCTGGTCGTCGCGTAATGCTTACGACAGATGCTTCCCTCACGGGCTGGGGGGCGATCATGAGTGGTCGCCCAGCTCAGGGTTTATGGGAGGACCATCAGCGCTCCTGGCACATAAATCGGCTGGAGATGATGGCGGTGTTCTTAGCGTTAAGACACTTTCTCCCAGACCTGAGGGGCCACCATGTGTTGGTCCGCACGGACAACACAGCGGTGGTCGCATATATAAACCATCAGGGGGGTCTGCGGTCTCGCCGACTGTATTACTTGGCCCGTCAGATCCTCCTATGGTCCCAGGGGAAGTTGCTCTCACTGAGGGCAACTTATATCCCAGGGCATCAAAATGTGGGAGCAGACGCCCTGTCGAGGCAGGGGCCGAGGCCCGGGGAGTGGAGACTCCACCCAGAAGTGGTGGAGCTCCTGTGGAAAAACTTCGGTCGAGCAGAAGTCGACCTGTTTGCTTCGGGAGAGTCAACCCAGTGTCCGCGCTGGTACTCCCTAACGCATCCAGCACCTTTGGGTCTGGACGCTATGCTACAGACGTGGCCGAGGCTGCGTCTGTACGCATTTCCCCCGATCGCTCTGCTCCCGGGAGTTCTGGAGAAAGTACGCCAGGAAGGGGTCAGCCTAATACTGGTAGCCCCATTCTGGCCAACCAGGATTTGGTTTTCGGACTTAGTGTCCTTACTAGACGGCTCCCCGATGGAGCTTCCCCTCAGACAGGACCTCCTGTCGCAAGCGGGCGGCACGATATTACATCCCCGCCCAGAAACATTGAAGCTATGGGCCTGGCCTCTGAGGGGGCCAGGTTCATAGATGCTGGTCTCCCAACTGAGGTTGTGGAAACCATTCTTAACTCCAGAGCTCCTGCCACGAGGAAGCTGTATTCCTATAAATGGAATTTATTTGCTACTTGGTGTAGACAAAATGATACGGACCTTGTCCACTCTTCCATTAGCTTCGTGCTAAGATTCCTCCAGGAAAAGTTCTCGGAGGGTTTATCTCCTTCAACCTTGAAGGTTTATGTTGCGGCTATCTCAGCCTATCATGCTCCTCTTGAGGGGGATTCCTCGGAAGGACGAGACCCCCTTGTCACACGCTTCCTCCGTGGCACACTGAGGTTGAGGCCGGCCTGGGACTTGGCTGTGGTATTACAAGGGTTAGCTGAGGCTCCCTTCGAACCACTCTCACTGTAAAACAGTTTCAGAGACTGTTGGGTCTGATGGCAGCTGTGTCCAACGTGATTACTATTGGCCTTCTGCACATGAGACCCTTACAGTGGTGGCTCAGGACCAAGGGGTTTTCCCTGAGGGGAATCCTTTTCGCATGATCGAAGTCACGCGGCGATGCCTTCGTGCTCGGGTCATGTGGAAAAAGCCTTGGTTCCTGTCCCAGGGACCCGTGCTGGGAACTCCTCGTCGTCGCGTAATGCTTACGACAGATGCTTCCCTCACGGGCTGGGGGGGCGATCATGAGTGGTCGCTCGGCTCAGGCCTTCATTGTACTCCAGGCCTTCTATCCTCCTCCCTTTAAGTCTTCGGATCAGGAAAAACTGAATCTGCTCTGCCCGGTGAGGGCTTTGGATGCTTATGTCCACAGAGCTAAAAGAGCCCTGTGGCGTAAGACAGATCAATTATTTGTCTGTTATGGGTCCCCTAAGAAAGGGGGCCCAGCGTCCAAGCAGAGGATGAGCAAGTGGGTGGTTGAGGCCATCTCCCTTGCCTATGAGGCGGCCGGACAGCCTTCTCCATTGAATGTCCGTGCCCACTCTACCAGGGGTATGGCGGCATCCACAGCTCTGATGGCGGGAGTGTCCATCAGTGAGATATGTGATGCGGCGGGTTGGTCATCCCAACACACATTTACGAGATTTTACAACCTTGATGTGGGCCCCTCTCTGGGGTCATCTGTCCTGTCAAGATAACGGTGACAAGTATTTGAAGCTACGGCATAGTTGGGATTGCGTTCCCAATGCGTTGCTACGCAGCGTCGACAGTTCCCTCGAAAGGGAACGTCTCGGGTTACAGATGTAACCCTGGTTCCCTGAGAAGGGAACGAGACGCTGCGTCTCTCGCCGTACCCCCTGCATACTTGTGAGTGCTTGCTTCAGACTTATTACAGAAGCTGGTGTGCTCTGCATCCGGGTATGCTTTATAGTTCCTGGTCCGTGACGTCACCCGTCTCTGACGTCTCACGACGCGAGTGGTTAGATACAAGAGTGCTTCAGTGACGACATCACGCAGAAGGTTCCCAATGCGTTGCCACGCAGCGTCTCGTTCCCTACTCAGGGAACCAGGGTTACATCTGTAACCCGAGACGTTTTCATTGTAAAAGTCTTTGCTACTGACTGACACACTCATAAAGACAGTCTTTGCCGCCATCTAATGGTGTAATAATGTAACTTCTGTTGCTGTTCACGATCAGGGACATTTTTTTTTCTGGCGGAAGGAAGGCTTTTAGCGATTTTACTACATGAAAGTTGCATTGATACATATATTTTTTGGCTTTAATATTTTTATTGTGTGGTAACCGTTTTATAAAAGCAATAAGGTACTCGAGGCTAGTGTTTTATCGTGAATAAGTCACAGCTGAAGGGGTTCAGCTCCGCTTTGTGTCGTGCCTAACAACGCCCTTCAGCCGTGACTTATTCATGATACAGCACAGCCTCTCGTACCTTATTGCTTACATATATATTTGTCTGGTTATTAAAATCGAACTACTGAATAAATACATTACATGCAATATATTTGAATGATTTTAAACATTTAAATACCACACATGTATATTTAATAAAAAAAATATGACATACATTTAAATGAAAATTTATTGTAGGCTTGTAAGACATAAATGCTTTTTGTTTACATTTAATGTTTTCATGCAGTACATCGATTTTAAAGGTGCCCTAGAATTTTTTTTTAAAAGATGTAATATAAGTCTAAGGTGTCCCCTGAATGTGTCTGTGAAGTTTCAGCTCAAAATACCCCATAGATGTTTTTTTAATTCATTTTTTTAACTGCCTATTTTGGGGCATAATTAGAAAAGAGCCGATTCAGGGTGTGTGGCCCTTTAAATCTCGTGCTCCACGCCCCAAGAGATCACGCTTGCCTTAAACAACATAAAAAAAGTTCAAACAGCTAATATAACCCTCAAAAAGGATCTTTACAAAGTGTCCGTCATGCAGCATGTCTAATCGCGTAAGTACAGTGTTTATTTTGATGTTTACATTGATTCTGAGTGAATTTGAGGCTATGCTCCGTGGCTAACGGCTAATGCTACACTGTTGGAGAGATTTATAAAGAATGAAGTTGTGTTTATGCATTATACAGACTGCAAGTGTTTAAAAATGAAAATAGCGACGGCTCTTGTCTCCGTGAATACAGTAAGAAACGATGGTAACTTTAACCACATTTAACAGTACATTAGCAACATGCTAACGAAACATTTAGAAAGACAATTTACAAATATCACTAAAAATATCATGTTATCATGGATCATGTCAGTTATTATTGCTCCATCTGCCATTTTTCGCTATTGTCCTTGCTTGCTTACCTAGTCTGTTGATTCAGCTGTGCACATCCAGACGTTCTGCCCTTGTCTAATGCCTTTCATAATGTTGGGAACATGGGCTGGCATATGCAAATATTGGGGGCGTACACCCCGACTGTTACGTAACAGTCGGTGTTATGTTGAGATTCGCCTGTTCTTCGGAGGTCTTTTAAACAAATGAGATTTATATAAGAAGGAGGAAACAATGGAGTTTGAGACTCACTGTATGTCATTTCCATGTACTGAACTCTTGTTATTCAACTATGCCAAGGTAAATTCAATTTTTGAATCTAGGGCAGCTTTAATAGCTTATCGGAAAATCAGCTCTTTTTCCAATTTAGTTGTTATTATCTGAAAAATCCATTATTGGTGTCAACAAACTTCCAAGGGGGCCTCAAGATGATTTAAAATAAGACAAATTAAGCATTAAAATAAGCTAAAATAACAAAAAAATCTCGATATTTTGTAGTATTTGGTTATTTTTATAGAGAATATACATCTGTCTTGTTATGCCAAGCTCTAAAATATCGGGTAGAAATTGTGTGTTTGTGTGTGTTTTGGGGTTGGCTTGAAGTCAAAAAAGGTTGAGATCCACTGCTATAGCAGCTTTAAAAAAAACTAGCCCTGCATCTAGAATTTTCTCTCTTACTCGCTCCCTATATAAACAGCTTTAACTCCGAAATTACAGACAGCATGATGTGACTTTGACGATGTTCCTCTGCACGGGGACACACTTGCCATTTTGAGTTCTTTGTCTGGCCAGCATGTACAACAAAACAGACACCGACAGAGAGTAGAGCATCTCAGCTGGTCCACGGTGCAGAACCGCGTACATATCGTGAAATATGTACGCTGTCTGTCCTTTAATACACCCTCACACGTCTCACTCCCAAGACTGGATGGACAGGAGAGAAAAGGCCCAGTGGAAAAATAAAGTGCCATAATGAATCTAAAAAGCATGATTCACTCCCATCAGACGTACTCAGGGAAGTGTCACGTTCTCCCAAGCTCCCTGACCGCTGACAGGCCTGTTGTGGAGAGAGAGGGAGAGCAGGGGCACGCAAGAGTATAAATCCTAATTACACCTGGTATTGCCCACTGCAAATGGCCGTCTTTTTTTGTTGCTGTTGTTTTTTTTACCAGTGAATTGCAAAATGTATTAAATCCCCATAGGAGAAACAGGGCAATAGGCTTTATACATGAAGAAAACACACACAAAAAAAAAGAAGGACAGGAAATAAATGTGCGTAGAGCGGGGGAAGAAAGAGGCAGCAACCTCTGCATTGGGCTTTGAAAGGAAAGGTAACGTAATCAATTAATCCTGGCAGTAATTGGGTGTTGGGAAAAAGGCAAAATGCAGTAATGAAAGTCATCCGTTGTGCTCGTCTTTCTCTCCCGGCCTGACGAACCCTCCCCCCCATCATCTGCGGGATCTCAGGTGCTTAGCCATGCAAATCTGTCTGACAGCTCAGTACATCTCTGTCTGCCTAATTGGACAGTATAGAGTTGTTTATGGATATTGAAGACATTTAAGGCTCAGTCGGGGGCTGCTCAAAAATCATTAGCCGTGGGCCTCTGATACTGGACTAAGTCTTCTCCCTCCGCCGATGTCAAACTCAGCCGTAAAAAATGTTTATCTTTGTCACCTGCGCGCAAAGGGGCTCTGGAAAACCTTGCAATGTACGCGAGGAACATCTTAACTTGAGCGAATGTGCGAGACTTCAGTCGTGACAGCTCAGACAATGGTCTTCCAATTAGAGACGTACTGTGGAGTTAGCGATGCAGCGTAACGCAACTCATCAAAATAATTTGCTCTAAAATCTTTTATTCCTTCTCTTTAATTTATTTATTTAAAGTACTAGAGAACAGTTTGAGATAGTATCACAAGGTACAGTCATTTTATTGTGTAGAGAGCACCTGGTTGACCACCATTTAAACACACAGAAAAGACAGGAGCGGGCTGAAATCCCCAGTTCCAGTGTGATTAGATAGTTTTCAGTTATGGAGGTCAGGGTACACTTTTTTTTTTTTTAAACTAATTTGTTTCTTAGGCTGTTACAAAGAATTGCACTTTAGAGCAAGAACTAGTAGCTGCATTTTACTGTATTTTTTAAAATATACAACAAATGTAGCATTCATTTAGCTTAACTCAAACTAGACTAAAATACTGTATTTTTAACATTTCAAATCAGCAATAAATTCTGGCAACAAAAGTAGAATGAATTTAGCTTTTTAGCTCAAATCAAGCTAAAATACCATATTTTTTTTAAACATATTTCAAACCAGCAATAAAATCTGACAACAATAGTAGAATTCATATAGCATCTTCGCAATTAATACTAAAATATCTTTCAATATTTGTAACATATTTCAAATCGGCCAAAAATTCTGACAACAAAACTAACATATATTTAGCATTAGCATTTAGCCAAAACACCACATTTTTAACATAATTCAAACCAGCAATAAAATCTGGCAACAATAGTAGAATTCATATAGCTTCTTATCTCAAATAATGCTAAAATACTATTCAATATTTGTAACATATTTCAAATCAACAAATAATTCTGACACAAAAAAGTAGTATTCATTTAGCTTCTTAGCTCAAATCGTGCTAAAATACCGTATTTTTAACATATTTCAAATTAGCAATAAAATCTGACAACAAAAGTGGCGTTAATTTAGCTTCTTAGCTCAAATGATGCTAAATTACCACATTTTTTATATATTTTAAATCAGCAATAAATCTGACAACAAAAGTGGCATTCATTTAGCTTCTTATCTCAAATCAAGCTAAAATACCAAATTTTGTACATATTTCAAACCAGTAGTAAAATCTGGAAACAATAATTCATACAGCTTCTTATCTCAAATAATGCTAAAATAACATTTAATATTTGTAACATTTCAAATCAACAAAAAAAAAAAATCTGACAACGAAAGTGGCATTAATTTAGCTTCTTAGCTCAAATCGTGCTAAAATACCGTATTTTTAGCATATTTCAAATTAGCAATAACATCTGACAACAAAAGTGGCATTAATTTAGCTTCTTAGCTCAAATGATGCTAAATTACCAAATTTTTTATATATTTTAAATCAGCAATAAATCTGACAACAAAAGTGGCATTCATTTAGCTTCTTATCTCAAATCAAGCTAAAATACCAAATTTTTTACATATTTCAAACCAGTAGTAAAATCTGGAAACAATAATTCATACAGCTTCTTATCTCAAATAATGCTAAAATAACATTTAATATTTGTAACATTTCAAATCAACAAAAAAAAAAATCTGACAACGAAAGTGGCATTAATTTAGCTTCTTAGCTCAAATCGTGCTAAAATACCGTATTTTTAACATATTTCAAATGAGCAATAACATCTGACAACAAAAGTGCCATTAATTTAGCTTCTTAGCTCAAATCGTGCTAAAATGCCATATTTTTAACATATTTCAAATTAGCAATAAAATCTGACAACAAAAGTGGCATTAATTTAGCTTCTTAGCTCAAATCGTGCTTAAATGCCATATTTTTAACATTATTTCAAATTAGCAATAAAATCTGACAACAAAAGTGGCATTAATTTAGCTTCTTAGCTCAAATCGTGCTAAAATACCGTATTTTTAACATATTTCAAATTAGCAATAAAATCTGACAACAAAAGTGGCATTCATTTAGCTTCTTATCTCAAATCAAGCTAAAATACCAAATTTTTTACATATTTCAAACCAGTAGTAAAATCTGGAAACAATAATTCATGCAGCTTCTTATCTCAAATAATGCTAAAATAACATTTAATATTTGTAACATTTCAAATCAACAAAAAAAAAAATCTGACAACGAAAGTGGCATTAATTTAGCTTCTTAGCTCAAATCGTGCTAAAATGCCGTATTTTTAACATATTTCAAATTAGCAATAAAATCTGACAACAAAAGTGGCATTCATTTAGCTTCTTAGCTCAAATCGTGCTAAAATACCGTATTTTTAACATATTTCAAATTAGCAGTAAAATCTGACAACAAAAGTGGCATTAATTTAGCTTCTTAGCTCAAATCGTGCTAAAATACCGTATTTTTAACATATTTCAAATTAGCAATAAAATCTGACAGCAAAAGTAGCATTCATTTATTTCAAATGATATATTACTGTTTTCAGTTTTCTAAGTTAATGCACATGGAGTAATCTGGAGTAGACAAACTATCTTATTAGACTGAAAGCCAGGACAGCCACCATACTGAATGTCTCTAAACAATTTAAGTGATTTAATTGCCTTAAATGTTGTACAAAGGCAGTGCTTGATGTGGACAACCTTTATCACCAATAGTGAAAAGCCTGCCTATGGAAGACCAGCAACAAAACAGCTCACACTCACCTACATTCAATACACAGATTCAGCAAATAGAGCATGGTGTTAAATAAACAATGATCTATATTAAGTAAAGAGTTTATTATTGTGTAAATCGATGCCTATTTTTCTTCGTCTTTTTTTTGGGAAATCGATGCCTTCATAATGAAAGTTTGCTTGCCGATGACCCAATAAGTCCAGCATAATGTCCCACATACTCAGTAGTGTTAGATGTATTGGTGAAGTCAAGAAAGAGAGATTCCCTTTCCTTTCCTCTGCCTCTCTCTCTTTCCAGCTATAAAACAAAGGCCCAATCAAAGGCAGACTCAGTTTCTATTATCTGTACTCACCAACCCCCACCCCCCACCCCTCCTTCACCAGTGCCCCNTGCCCCCATTACAGAAATGTTTCTTCCCATCAAAGCCTTTACTTATCACTTCACCGGTGACATTGAACTTCCCGTGCCCCGGCCGCCGAGACACATCTCTGAACCCTCACAATCACTCTTCATCCCCAGTAACAATTTAGTAATGAAGTATTGATTTCCAGATTCCCTTCTTATGGATGATATTAGATTTGGTTTGATAAACTGTGTCGGGGGCCCCTAATCTGCTCCGTCCCTTTCCCCGCTGTCTGTAAAACAAAGTGCCACTAGAGGGATAATGACCAGGGAACATCGATGAACTCATTTCATCAATTTGTAACACTTGACAATGAAAAAGGGCCACCGTTTTTCACACACCAATGTCAAAGTTTATTGCTCAGGGTAGGGTCTTATTGGAAGCCCGACATCTTGGCTCTAATTTATGGGCCCCTGTGTGCTGGTTACTTTGAAAGGAAATGTTTGGATACGGCTGGGATATTAGTGTTGCACCTGGTCTGGCTGGTTTTTACACAGCCACCGGGGATCTATGCATCACGTCGGCAAATACAACAACAACTTGCAGCCGCTGAAGCTATCTGGCCATTAGGAGGGGAATGTAAGGGGGTCTATGACATGCATAAGTCATGAGATGATGCTACATCTTGGTCAGACGGACTCCTGAAGGGATGAAAATAATTCACCTACTAGAGCGGGCAACAAAGGCCCCAGCTTTTTTCACAACCTGCAGAATGTGGACTCAACTAAAGAGTCCTGTGTTTACATTGGTAATATAATTCAAGGTACTGGCGTTTCATAATGAGTTAATGCTACCTAAGGCTCAGGGGTCCAGTTGAGGCCTCTGATCGCATTTTGATAAAACTTTTTTGCTTTGCAATATCATGTGAACCTTTTTACATTTTAACATTGCAAACTTGGATCTCTACAAATGACTTGGATACATGCATCTATGCTTTTTCCACAACTAAATCCCAAAGTATACTTCACCTTTTACACATACGCGAGGGTCAGCGTACAGTGCTCGTGACACGAATTTCGTCATCAGAACAGTACGCGCACCACCGGATTTTTGTAACCGCACATACTTGTACTGCAACCGTTCCCTAGGGACATCGATTAACAAGGTAGTCAAAGAAAAACTGCATAAAAAGAATAGAGCGGAACGCGTGCAAGCTACAGCGACGATAGAGGCCTACATAGACGAGAGATTGTGCGAAGAGTTTAGAAAGTATTCTCATTTGTACAACTCTTGCATGAAAGAATACAAATATATTTACATGGATTGTAACTCGTGGCGACAGATTGCTCAAAACTGCGCATGCGTCGAATGCCTGTGTACGTGTACACTAGCGTACGCGTAAAAAAACAAGGTATACCCAGGGCTTTAGTAAAGAGCCAAAAGAAAATGCACCAGTCCCTCGGACATCAGCTCTAACTTCAAGCCAGTCTGCCGTGAGATAATGTTGTATCCTGCCCCGGCTGATGGACAGCTGAATCTCTTTAGCCTTTGTTCTTTATTTACAACAGTCAGACTGCTCTGCACGCTGGCCCGATTTCACAGGTGGATGCACGCTATTCTCTGGGAAAAACAATTAAGGTACGGCAAGAGGATATAAACGAAGAAAAAGATCAAGTCTCTCTGAGGCGGAAATAGATGATATCTTTCTCAAACACCACGGAGTACCTCTCAAATCACCTTTCTCCCGTAAGTCAGTAAAACAAGCTCATTTATTCTCCTTTTCCATCGTCTTATCCAAACGGTTACTAGCACTACAAGGCATTACATGGCTGAGAAGTGAGTGGCTGAGTGTTTTCTTTGTCTTCTTCAAATGTGTTTGTTAGAGGCCCATCCCTCGGAGCACCAGAGGCCCTTTACTGCAACTCAGGCATCATGGGCTCTGCTCTCAGTAATCACATTGCCTCTCCCCCGCGAGATCTACGTGCATAGTGCTTATCAACTAGATTACCGCCAGGTGAAGATGAATAACCCAATTTGCGGCTCCTCATTTCGGTGGGTGTAGTATTCAGTGTCAGCACGCATTAATGGATAAAGTGTATTGCTTTGCCGGATGGGTGTGGCTGAATCGCCTTTAAGATTGAGACATATATGCACTTGGGCAGATGAGATGCGTCCTGAAGCAGAGCTTGGACCATGAGTTTGAGTAAACTTCAACTATATCTTACTGCTGATCACAGAACATTTGCAAAGAATGAACCCTTGCTGAACATGGATTTTAGTCGGGGTAGACACCACATTTAATGCCAACATGTACAATCTAGTCAATAATTTATTCTTCTGTATACCTTGGTGTTAATTCAACATGTCAGAAAAACTTCAGAAAACATGGAGTGTGAAGATTAGATGTGATCTTGGACAGTAAAACCCATTGAGCAAACTACACATCTATACTTTACTGTCTAGTTTTCTTTTGTATCAAATTAACTTTGGCATCTATTCTAGATTTTGGATGTTGGTGTCCTCAAAAGGCTTCTTAACCAGCAAAACTTCCTTGATCAGTTGGCATCACCAGAAAGACCATACTAGTCAACTCTGCTGTATGCTACACAAGTTTCGCTGGTGAACAACATAGCTATACTGGTCCTCCAGCTGGACCCACACCTAAAATGCGTAAACCAGATCAGACCTGCATGGAAATTCATGTTGGTTTATGCCAGGACTATTCCACTCTGGTCCTAGAGAGTTTAGCTCCAACCCTAATCCAGCACAATTGAACATGCTAATCAAGGATTATTCGAATAAGACAGGAATATTGGATAAAAATTGGAACAAAATTCTAAAAGACACTTGCCTTCGAGTAAAACAGAGTTGCATAGCCCTGGTCTTCTCAGCGGGGTAGGCATACACAGTGCATATCTACATAGCTTAGCATCTTCCATTTTTCACTGTTTCTGCGGGTTAATGAATACCAGTGACACAAAGAACCAGAACGAGTTTTGATGGGTCCCAAGAGGTGTTTTTCCCCAGGCCTTGCACTTGAACGCTAGTGCCTGAAAGGGGCGACTACACTACATATTACCGCCGGTAATGCATCGCAGCGTTATGGATGGCCCTACTGTCCACCGCCTCTCAGTGCAAGGGAGGTCAGCTTCTCGCAAACGAGTACCACGCTGCCCTCTGAGGTGATTACTGATAAAGAATGACATGCTGAAGGGAGACGCAGGGGAAATATACGCCAGTCTCCTGCTTCGATACTTTTCTTTCATTGGGAAGGGCTGTGCGTAATGTATAAATACAGGGGGAACGAAAACTCACCTCTCCTTATGAGGTACTTCATCTCCGAAAGAGGACAGAAGGTTGAGTCATCAAAAATGCAGGAGGGTTTTGGTAGAGTATCCATATGTTCTCTCTGATATTGTGACGAGGTCTCAGATATTTTCGTACATACTGCTTTTTCTCTGTAAGACACTCTAAAATGGCCTGTGACACGAACACTGTAAAAGACAGAAAGGAAATTGTTCATGTGGGAACATATTTGTTTAAAGGGTAAAGGGTGGCTATCACACAACACACGTCACACATGCAAGAAACAAAATATTTAAATGTCAGGAAAAAAATTGCAAAATTGCAAGTACAACATCTTGTAACTGGGGCATTACCCTTAAAAGTAAACATTTTACCTTATTTACCCCTAAAAGGTGCATATTAGTACCTTAGAGTAGTAATACAATATGTACCTTTGAGGTACTCTACTATGAACCTTTTAAGGGTAAATAAGGTACAAAGATGTCCCTTTGAGGGCTTTGCCCCATTGATATGCTGTTGTACATCAAAAGTTAAAATTTGTGCCCATTTTTCGGGGGTGTTGGATTTGGTTTTGTCTTCAACTGACCACAGGACATTTTGCCAGATGCTTGGCTTCTATTGTACATAGCCCCTCTCTTAGGTCCTGTTTTCACCTGGTATTACGATGTGTTTTGGTCGATTGGATCACAAGTAGATGAGGGAGACAAATCCCGTTTACACCTTGTGCTTTAATCCATGTCTTTTGTCCACTTTCAACCACTTGTGTCCTGATTTCTTCGAGGGGAGGGTTTATGGCCAGGTGAATGTATGGGTTTTTTCAGATCTTTCAATCTTTTCAAACCAAACTTGAGTCTTCAGCCGACAAAGTTTAAATCCCATCTGGCAAGTGCGCTTCCCATAATGTTTACACATTAGGTCAGTAGGTGGAGAGAAGGCGATCTTTTGTGGCTGTTTGAACACATTTGACCTCATGAGGGTTTACTCTACGAAAGCAATCTGGTAAAATATGTTTTTGATTACCTCTGGAAGTGGTTGAAAGTGGACAAGCTCAAAATGTTTTAGACCCTGTTTACACCTGTATTTAGCGTCGTCTACTTGTGATCCGATCAACCAAAGTGCATCTTAATACCAGGTGTAAACAGAGCATTAGGAGATCTGAAGAGCTGAAAAAAACAACATATATTTACCCACCCATAGACTCTTCCCTCAAAAAATCAGGACAGAAGAGGTTGAAAAAGGACAAAAGAGACGGATTAAAACACCAGGTGTAAACAGGTATGTTTCTCCCTCGTCTACTTGTGATCCGATTGACGAAAACGCATCTAAATACCAGGTGTAAACAGTGAAGCCTAATTGGTCCATGATCCTGCTCTCTACAGGTATATGTTAAACATAAAATGTTCTTATTGGTTATGATTGTATTGCATCACACAATATTTTCGCTTTCTGTTTGGACAAACACATTACTTAACTGGTTAGGACACATGGTGCATTTAAATTGTGCATGTTGTCAATTACCACAGACCTTGGTTTCTAAGGACAGAAAACATGGTAACATTTATATATCCACAATGAAGTCCTAGCAGGCAATCGTAAAGCATTGATAATATACAATTATCACACTATTTCAAAAATATGATACATGAACATTTTTTTAAACATGTTACCATGACACTAGTGCAAAAGAATCACAAAATTATGTATAATTTTTAGATTATACAGCATGGCTTGCTAGAATAATGAAGTGAAGTGAAGTGAAGTGACGTGTGGCCAAGTATGGTGACCCATACTCAGAATTTGTGCTCTGCATTTAACCCATCCAAGTGCACACACACAGCAGTGAACACACACACCGTGAACACACACCCGGAGCAGTGGGCAGCCATTGCTGCGGCGCCCGGGGAGCAGTTGGGGGTACGGTGCCTTGCTCAAGGGTCTCACCTCAGTCGTGGTATTGAGGGTGGGGAGAGCGCTGGACATTCACTCCCCTCACCGACAATCCCTGCCGGACCTGAGACTCGAACCCATGACCTTTGGGTTACAAGTCCGACTCTCTATCCATTAGGCCACGACTGCCCCTAATAATAAACCTAAAGTTTGAATAAAAACACAGGCTTTGCATTTCTGGTTCTAAAACCTCCAATATGAAGTGTATTAGCATAAATGTGTTTCTCATTCATTTATACACACTGAGGGGCGAGTTGAAATTTCTCACAAATACTATCCANAAAATTATGTATAATTTTTAGATTATACAGCATGGCTTGCTAGAATAATAAACCTAAAGTTTGAATAAAAACACAGGCTTTGCATTTCTGGTTCTAAAACCTCCAATATGAAGTGTATTAGCATAAATGTGTTTCTCATTCATTTATACACACTGAGGGGCGAGTTGAAATTTCTCACAAATACTATCCATAGACAATTAGTTAATGTCCATTACATAAGATAATTCTGTTCATATATATTGAACCGAACCCCTCATAACAAAGGATTTTAAGTGTTTTCATACCCACTCACAAAGAAATAGACTGTTAGAGTAGGAGAGAAGAGAGTCCATACTGTTTGAGCCTCTATGTGTGCACACATACACTTGAAATATTAGGTTGTTAGCAAGCACCATTACGAAGTGAGAAAGGGAGGCGAACAGAGAGCCATTCTTTCACGAGGAGGTGCCATGTCCCAACCATCACACTCCCGGCACATGAGGGCTCCAATGGCACCTGAGGGGGAATCTCATGGCTGTCATCCCAGAAAGCCTCCTGCACTGATGCAGGCCTGCCATCTGCTCTCCATATGAGATAAAAATGAGGAATTGTCTTCGAAAAGCCATCTTTCTCTCTTCTTCAACTCACCAACTGAAAAACTGTTGTTATTGCTACAATATTGTGGAAGCAAAAAACAGGAAGCCACACCATTTGCTGGTTGACTAACATAGTGTAATTACCTTAAATACTAACAGAGTTGCTGCATGGGCCATTCCTGCTATGCAATACCTTTTAAACTCTGTAACTTTTTAAAAAATAAAAAATGAATAAGCTTGCATAAGGAAGTATTTCAATTATACTGTAGGCTGTATGAGACTGATCAAAGTACACATTTGCAAGAAAATGAACAGGATGGAACCTAACAGGATAGAATCAGTGGTTCGGATTCGAAACAAAAGATTCGTAAAGCTTCGAAGCTTCATGAAGCAGTGTTTTGAAATCGCCCATCACTAGATATTGTTGAATAAAGTCATTATTTAGTTTTTTTTGGCGCACAAAAAGTATTCTTGTCGCTTCATAACATTAAGGTTGAACCACTGTAGTCACATGAACTGATTTAAATACGTCTTTAGTAGCTTTCTGGGCATCTGAACATGTTAATTGTCTTGCTGGCTATTCAGGCCTCACTGAGCCATTGGATTTTATGAAAAATATCTTAATTTGTGTTCTGAAGATGAACGAAGGTCTTACGGGTGTAGAACGACATGAGGGTGAGTTATTAATGACAGAATTTACATTTTTGGGTGAACTAACCCTTTAAGCCTATACTGAGGGTGCGTTCACACTTGTCATGTTTGGTTTGATTAAAACGAACCCTGGTGCGATTGCTCTGTTAGTGCGGTTCATTTGAGCATGTGTGATCCGAATCTTGGTGCGCACCAAATAAGCGGACCGAGACCGCTGAAAAGATGGGCCTCGGTCCGCTTCCAAATGAACTCTTGTGCGGTTCGAATGATATATGAACGCAATACGAAACAAAGACATGTAAACGAATCAAAAACAGGAAGATGAGACCCTAAAAATGACAGAATCCTCACGCATATCGGGTTTTCTTGTCATAGTCGTGAGTTTGCCCATCACAGGCATCACATGTGCGTCTCCACGCAGCAGATCGTTTGTGTGTGTGACGGATGGATTCCCGCCGCTGTTTTGACTCCTTTACACATTTTATAAGCTCTTCACAAGTTCCCAGCTGGCCAAAATACCATCATATACAGGCTACGCACACACAACAATCGCATTTATCTCAGCACACAGCATTGTTTTGGATGTTCCGTCTCAAAATAGGCAATACGTCATAAAATCCGACCAATCAGGTTGTGAACGTATCCCTATGCCTTTAGGCTCGGTATTTTTTGGTTCGGTGATAAAATTGACAATCTGAACGCTAATTGAACCAGGACTAAATGTTTTTTTTATTCTTTTTTGGTCCGGACCAAATGAACCAAACGAACCGAACTACAAGTGTGAACGCACCCTGAGGCTGCATCCAAAATCGTATACTCCCTTGAGTTGGTATTTATTTTGAATAAGTACTGCAACCTCTAAATAAGTACGTTCTTTATAATATGAATGTGGGCAGTCGTGGCCTAATGGATAGAAAGTCGGACTTGTAACCCAAAGGTCATGGGTTCGAGTCTCAGGTCCGGCAGGGATTGTCGGTGAGGGGAGTGAATGTCCAGCGCTCTCCCCACCCTCAATACCACGACTGAGGTGAGACCCTTGAGCAAGGCACCGTACCCCCAACTGCTCCCCGGGCGCCGCAGCAATGGCTCCCCACTGCTCCGGGTGTGTGTTCACGGTGTGTGTGTGCACTGCTGTGTGTGTGCACTTGGATGGGTTAATGCAGAGCACAAATTCTGAGTATGGGTCACCATACTTGGCCACATGTCACATGTCAATGTGTGTAGTATGAATATAATCCAGACATACTACATTCGCCATGTTGTCATTATCATGTGACCTACAAAAAATTGTGAGTTTAATATTTCATGAATTAAAAAAACTGAAAACAAAAAGGCCACAGTCACAGCAGGAATAAAAATACTATACTGTATTTAAGCAGATTTAAATTTAAGCATATATACGGTTTGATACAAGCTCCTCCGGTAAGTAACCTCTCCATGCCTTTTGTTTTGTCACTCTGCTCAAATTATCCCCGGCCCCCACAGAGCCTACAAGAAATAGCATTATTTTATGACACTAGGAGGAGAAAGAGAAGAAAAACAGAAGAAAAAAAAGGAGAGAGAAAAAGGGAGATGGGCAAAAAAGGTCCTTCAGGGAACATGGTGTAAATGAACTTCCAGGAATGACACAGGCGAGCAATGAGGCGTGGATAGAAAATATACGCTGCACATCATCGGATAGAGATGCCAGTGGAAATGGCTTCATTGAAGTGTCAGCCCTCATCCATCAATCAATCATCCGCAAGAAACAATAACGGCCGCGGCGATGGTGCGGCTTTTATGGGGCTTACTCATGGGTATCGGCAACAGCACTTAAGGGTGGCTCTGACACAGGAGGAAAAAGCGAGGTTAGGGGTATGCAGACGCATTTCACATGCAGGTAGAACGCAGGAGGCAGAAAAAGAGAGAGAGTGGGGCGGGGGGGATCACACTTAGTGGACGTGCTTTTGCAAAAAGAAAAAGAAAGAAAAAGCGAAAAACTCCCCTGGCAAAAAGAAAAATAGCCCACCGCCCCATGCTCCTGATCCAGAGTGTAGAAAGGTGGAAAACAAAGCTGTCTTCCATCTATCATTCACCCTCCATCTATCACTTCTGCGCTGTGTTTTGAGAGCGTGTGAGATTGTGATGTTTAGACCATTGTAATATTTATGGCTCGATGATAGAAGGGAAGATGGGCTCAGACAGGCGGATGTTAGATGTATATTTTCACGGGGTCGTGACCTCGGTCCCGTATCTCCCTCAGCGGTTTCAAATACGCTAACGCAACATCTGGGGAAGAGCCATTACACTTTATGTTTACGTGATAAAATTACAGTTTCCTGAGCAGTGATCGTTTTGTCGGACAAGCAGAATGTGTGTTAGGTGTTGGAGACTATTTAAAGGGGTGGTTGATTATGATTTCACTTTTTGAGTTTGAGCATAAACAACATCTGCAAAGTTACGACACTCAAAGTTCAATGCAAACAGGGATATTTTCTTTTACAGAAGTCGCTTTTTAAGGACTACGACAAACAGCTGGTAGGGACTACAATGGGCTTCTTCCCGGGTTAGTGACATCACCAAGTCTAAAATTTAGGCTGCGTGAGATTCTCCAGCTTTGTTGTTGTTGAGCAACCGAAGCGCGAGCTGTTAAAGCTCCGCCCTCTTCTGGAAAGGGGGCCGGGAGCAGCAGCTCATTTGCATTTAGAGGAACACACAAAAACGGCGTGTTTTTGCTCACACCCAAATAGAGGCAAATTTAACAAGCTATAATAAATGATCTGTGGGGTATTTTGAGCTGAAACTTCACAAACACATTCTGGGGACACCAGAGACTTATATTACATCTTGTGAAAGGGGGCATTATAGGTCCCCTTTAAAGAGACTATTTAAAGATTTAAAGAAACCCAAAAACTATTTCATTTAAATCACCCTTGTGTTGTTTCAAACCCATATAGACCTTAGTCAGGGTAGCTCCATATTTAAATTTTGACAGCAATGAAAACTAGGCTGTGAGGGATAGAATACAGTGCATTTAATGGATTGTACTGTTGTTTAAACTGTTGTTTAATCCGATTATTCAGCTAACGAAACGTCTTTCCAAAAAAAAATCAATAAAATCGCTTTAAAAGTTGCAAATTGTGAAAATTATGTAATCTAGGACCTTTATACAGTGCATACCATTGTAAAGATTGTACGTCTACCCCTCACAGTCTCGTTTTCATCTGCATTAGATTCAATATGGCATCTAACCTGACTCTGGAATTTGTTTCATGTCGCACCTCGCCGCATCCAGTGTAGACAGCATCACTGATTATAATGGGTTCTATTTGCTTTTGTCGTGTCACATAGCTTGCGTCTGGTGTAGACATGGTGTAAGTCAGGTTAGACTCACACCATGTCTATTGAACTGCTGTATGAAATCAATAGGTTATCACATTTGCAATCGTGCTGATATTCGGGAAAACAGCACTCTATATCCTATTATAAATATTAAAAACAAGAATTCATACAAGGACATTTTTGCCCCATATTTTTTGAATTTTGGGGGGATTTTTATCAAATTGGGTGGTATTTTTGCCCCTAGTCCCCATTAATTTCTGTGATGGTGGGGGGCAGGGCTCTTTTTCGAGTGCACGTGGAGGCCCCTTCTGTCGCGAGGCCCGTTTCAAGTGAAACGGGTGAAACATAGCAAAGGCCACTACTGACAACAACTTCAATTTAAGTCTGTTTTTCACACTATGCTATCATATGACTTCCGAAGACTTAGAATATTGTCTTATGGACTACTATTATGTTTTTTGTTTTTTGTTTTGAGTTCTACAGCTAACTACGAAACCTTGTTGTAAGAGTAAATAAACAATGAATTTTAATTTTGGGGTGAACTACTTTAAAGGGATAGTTCACCCAAAAATGAAAATTGCCATCATTTAATCACCCTCAAGTTGTTCCAAACCTGTATGTATTTCTTCGTTCAGCTGAACACAAAAGAAGATATTTTGAAGAATATGTAACCTAACATTTGGATAGTATTTTTCCCCCATACTATAGAAGTCAATGGGGTCCATCAACTGTTACACATATTCTTCAAAATATTATCTTTTTCAGCAGAAGAAAGAAAGTCATACAGGTTTTGAACAACTTAAGGGTGAGCAAATGATGACAGAAATCAAATGTTATTTTTGGGGTGAACTATCCCTTTAAGACTTCAGGACAGGGAAACACTATTCAACAGCTGGTCCTGCTTTTTTTCCAAAAAAAAAAAAAAAGTATTAAATAGTTTTTTTGCCCCATTTTCATGGAACAATGACAACAATGTCATTTCTTAAAATCCTCATCTCATTAATGGGTTCAGCCAGCAGAGAGCAACGTGGGTTGATGGAACCAGCAAAATCTTTAAACGCCGCAACAGTCGCTTTTACTGTACGAACGTCTTTTGATTTCCCCCAACCAGGTCTCTTGATGGCTTCTTAGCAACATGAAACATGACACATCATCCATTATTCTGAACGTGTGCCTTGCTATCTTAGCCCGCTCCATATGGTCCTGCTTGTCTCCAGACACCCAAATCCCTTTACTGAGGCCAGCGGCTGTTTTTTCCGCAAGAGCCATTATATCTCCCTTCTTTCTCAGAGGGATCCACCGACGATGATGAGCAATCACAGTGAACGCCGACTTTACATTTCTCAAAAAAACGCACAAATCGGATTCCTTCAGTCTCACCGTTGCTGTCCCAGTTGCTAATTCATGCAAAGTTGACAATCTGAAGGAGGCAATTATCAATGACGACAACATCACCCATGAAGAGGCCACATGACTGATATGAAGTTTCCATGCATTTCTTTTTGTCTGCAGTCAGATGCCTGAAACAAAAAAACATGAGATCCAATGTTAGGTAATATAAGAATCACAGTAAACCGCTAACAGGTTTTAAAATAAAAAAAACACCAGTTAAGACACAACAGACAGGGATAGTATGTGTGCTATAGTATTCATCAAGATGGCCTCACAAACATATTAAAATACGGATTAAAATGCACACAACTAAAGTTGCTAGTCAAAATATTGATCTTAAATTATCATACTGAAGCGGACAGTCAAACGTTTTTATGGTGAACAAATAATTTGTCTGACAGTGGAGAAACGACACTAATAAAATATGTATACAGTCGCCTTAGTACTCGTCTACAGGGAATCTCGCCAGCTTTGCTTTTGCCACAAATGGTCTCACAAACACTATGACAAGCAGTAGGGTAACTGCATGTGGCCCCATGTTGCACATAACTCTAATTAACATCTTAGTATTGTTCTTCTGCACATTACCTGCTGCACGCAGCATTGTGTGGGGCCCGGCGCGCTGCGTGCCAGATCCTTATGTCAGCAAAAGCAACACCTCCTGTGGTGAATAAAGCAGAACCCAGTGGAAATAAACGTCTCTTCTGCAGGGTGTGACCCCAGGCACAAAGGGGCCCACACCTTCACAGAAAACAAGGCACGACGAAAACAGGAATTAACTATTGTGCTGTAACAGCAGGGGATGACGGCGCTGGCTGTAATAGTTGCTCTGCATTGCATGTGTGCATTATAAAATGCTAGTTAAGAGAACATTTAAAGGCACACCAAGCTTTTTCGCTAAAGTTTTACATTGCAGTTGTTATTGAAGTTACAAATATGACTATAATGGTTATTGTGGCCACCATGTGACTAGATGAATAGCACTCGCTTTACCTCAGTAACTCACTATTATTGGTGAAATAAATTAATCATGAGTGACAAATTCGATGATGAATAGAATAGCATTGCAACTGAAAATGCAATGGCATAATGTTACATGCATCCATAGGTGTCAGGATAAAATCCAAAATCACATCATATCGGCCTGCAAAACTAACTAACTAACTTTCTTTTGATTGTTCCATCCATCCATCCATCCATCTATCATTCATCCTTCGATTGTTCTATCCATCCATCCATCCATCCATCCATCCATCGTTCTATATATCCATCGTTCTATCTATCTATCTATACTTCCATTGTTCCATCCATCCATCCATCCATCATTCATCCTTTGATTGTTCTATCCATCCATCCATCCATCTATCGTTTTATCTATCCATCATTCTATCTATTAATCGTTCTATCTATCTATCTATCTATACTTTGATTGTTCCATCCATCTATCATTCATCCTTCGATTGTTCTATCCATACATCCATCCATCCATCATTCTATCTATCCATCGTTCTATCTATTTATACATCAATTGTTCCATCCATCCATCCATCTATCATTCATCCTTCGGTTGTTCTATCCATCCATCCATCCATCGTTCTATCTATCCATCATTCTATCTATCATCCTTCATCCAGATTGTTCTATCCATCCATCCATCGTTCTATCTATCTATATATACTTCGATTGTTCCATCCATCCATCATTCTATCTATCATTCTATCTATCTATCTATCTATCTATCATCTATCTATCTATCTATACTTTGATTGTTCCATCCATCCATCCATCATTCATCCTTCGATTGTTCTATCCATCCATCCATCCACCTATCTATCTATCTATCTATCTATCTATCTATCTATCTATCTATCTATCTATCTATCTATCTATCTATCTATCTATCTATCTATCTATCTATCTATCTGTCTGTCTGTCATCTATCCATCCATCCATCCATCATCCATCGTTCTATCCAATCATCCATCTATCCATCCATCCATTATTTAAGGCTATTTCCAAATTTGAAATGTAATGCTTATGTATTAACTGGATTTATGGAAAATTAGCATAACTGGATATATTTTATTATCTTTTTCATTATGGTCATGAAAATGAGTTTTTTTATTTCAAAATTAAAGAAGGCTCCTCCTAAAGCAAACTGTGAGAGAAATGTGCTGACTTTAACTATACAAAACATCTCGATTTTCATTTTTCGTGTCCATTTTAATCATGCAAAATATAATTACTTTTTATTTATTTTAATGTGGGGGTAAAATACAACACTTTTGGGACTGGTGCAAGTGGCTAATGCATATCTGTGGTCGTATTTGCCTTGAAAAAAAAACTAAAAACATTTTTCATACTCAAAACATTGAGTTGAACCTCAACACCACTAAGGAAACACTAAACTCCCTCATCACAGTCACTGATTTACAAGAAGCTTGTGTGCTTTCCAACTTTCAACCAGTAATGAGGCTTGATCCAGACGTTTACTGATCACCGCAGACCAGCAACGAGAAAAAAAATCAAATAAACACAGGAAAAGAAAACAGTGAGCAGCTCTATTCAGAACAGTCTTGACATTAAACCCTTGAGCAGGACTCGAGAGGCGGAAAACTGCACATCATATTGGACTTGAGGGATTAGGCAAAACAGGAAGCGTGTCATGAGCTGAGGTTGCGCTTCCTTCCCCCTGCCATCCAGATGCTCGTGTTGGCCTCTGTTTGAGGGGCATATGAGGGTGATACTAAGTGAAATGCTCATTTTGCATTTGTGATTATCGAAACCCATGGGCGATATGCACTAATGTGAGCTAATGCAATAGATTACACAGCGCTGACCCTGGGGAGCAGACAGCAAGCAGATGTGCTATAGTCAAAAAGAAAAAGAGGACTCGGTTTAATGTGCTGGATACTGTCCTTTGTAATTTGCTGTTGACAGACATGATGCACTCGGCCAGGTTAAACACACCGTCACCCCTGATCCAATATGCATGGCCAGGAATGAAGATGAACAAAGCAAATTAACGATTACTAGTCCACAACTGTTTAATAAATGCATTTGGGCCTCAAATGGAATATGCAAGAGATAATTATTCAATGCAATGTATTTCATCTTACATCAAAAAACGGCGAATGGTTATTTTATCTAAACAAGACTTAACTCTTTGTGTGAAGTGTTCATTGTGTCTTAGTATCAAATCAAGCATGAAGCACATGGTTTCACTGGCAGCAGTTCACATGTTTGTACATACTGCCCTCTAGTGTTCTGCCAGTGAAGTCACATTTTCTGTTTGCCCCAAACAGTCAGTTACTCTAAAACAAGAGTAAAGAACATGTCCTGAGCTGCTTTCCCAAAAGCATTGTAAACCTAAGTAGATCGTAAACCTATTGCCATTAATGGTCCCTACAAACAACTTGGCTCACAATGATTTTTGGAAAGTCAGCCCAGGACATATTTCACCTCAAAATCAGAGGGAAAAAATCTTATGGGGGGAAAAGTGGATTTTGCATAAATAATAGGAACCCCAAGTCTAGCACCATTAAAAAACAATGTGACATTACTGGCACTACTGAGGGAAAAATAAAAATAAAAGATTATCCAAAGCTTCTTAATATCATTGGCTCTCCTATATTAAAATGTATTAAGCAAAATGTACAAATATATGATTCTGTTATCACATTGTAAATACATTAACATGGAACTATGTGCCTTTATTTATAGGCCAGGCTGAGAATATGACTTTTTATACAATATGTAATCAGGGTCCCTGTTCAGTCTTTCTAACAAAGGTTCTTGAGCTGAAAAATAAATACTTTCGACCCCAGATGGATTTTTGAAAAGCGGCCTCACTCATTGAATTATATTTGTAAAATATGACTATCATTGTGGGTCAAAGATGTATGCCATTTGGATATATACCAATGAATACCATATACCATATACTTTGTTATGAAAGGCCAAAACAATTGAAATTAAAAAAAAATAAATCAATTTAAAAAAAGGCAAACCCTTTGCTGAAAAGGCTATTTATGTGCAAGTTTGCTTTTACATATGTAAATAAGGGACAAACTTTTTACCCTAACTAATGATAATTAAGGTAAAATTCAGGCAGACAGATAGACAAACAGAAACAGAACGATAGACAGACACATACAGAAAGAGACAGAACGATAGACGGACAGATAGAAATGATACAGATACATATAGACAGACACAGACAATACGATAAATAGAACCACACAGATACAGACAGACACTTTCTTTTAGTAAAATAGGACCTAATTANTTACATAGGGTAAAAAGTTTGTCCCTTATTTACATAACTAATGATAATTAAGGTCAAATTCAGGCAGACAGATAGACAAACAGAACGATAGACAGACACATACAGAAAGAGACAGAACGATAGACGGACAGATAGAAATGATACAGATACATATAGACAGACACAGACAATACGATAAATAGAACCACACAGATACAGACAGACACTTTCTTTTAGTAAAATAGGACCTAATTATTTACTAAAGATTTTTCAAAATTATTTGTAAGATTATCTTCACAAACTACACATGACTAGATGAACATATTACGAGAATCTTCATTTGAACTTCAAAAAAGGGCTAACTACACATTCACTAGCAGTTTATCTAGACTACTTGGCCTGCAAATAAAAGTACAGTACATCAAATCATGACTCCAAGTTTTAAGCATATAATATAGTATTATAAGTTTAAATATATACAAACATCATCCACAATCAAGATATCACTCACTCACCTTAAGATTCCTCAGATGAAAATTAAATGGACAATTTGACATTTCTTACAGTTTTCACAACT
Source organism: Anabarilius grahami (assembly GCA_003731715.1). Lineage (NCBI taxonomy): Eukaryota > Metazoa > Chordata > Actinopteri > Cypriniformes > Xenocyprididae > Anabarilius > Anabarilius grahami. The sequence continues at coordinate 2,685,139 of RJVU01017312.1, forward strand.
GCTTTATTTTGCCTCTAGAAAGGGCCTCAGCCCTGGAATACACCTGGCTTTACAACAAGGTGGGGTTACAAAATTGGAAATCCAAATTACACATTCTGTTAGAGACCAAAAATAACAGCATCATTCATGAAACAATGGACAAGACGGAGTTATTGGTTATTTTTGCACGCCTGTGACAACTCTAAAGAGAAAATTAGTGAAAGTGCAAAAGAAAGAAGAAAAATTAAAAATGGGAACAAGTACACCCTAAAGAAAAAAATTAGCACAACTACAAACAAATTTACACATGGCTGTCACTACATCCTGAACCAAACTACCTACACAAACCCAATTCAGTGTGTTGGAAAGAGTTGAAATACTGAGCGGGAGCGAGGACAAAAACCAGAAAAGATCGAACCTGCGTAATAGGCAGCGCTGGTTTTTGACTCGAATCAAAATTCATTATCAAACACAGTGACAGCCATCACTCAGCCTAACTGATCTATGACTCACAAAAAGAACTAAATAAGGGGTAATTCCTCATTGTGGAGTGAAGCAAAAGAAAAAGAAAATAAAACGCTTCAAGTTTATTATCAAGGAAATACAATGCAGTTGCTTCAGCTCATGAAAGCCCCTAAAATATTACAAAATAAGTTAACTCTTCGGTGGCCAAACATCTTCAGGGAGAAAGAGTTAGTATACTGAACGCTGACAGTAACAGAAACCATGACGTGCTTTAGCCACCATTCCACATACACGCAATGACAACCTAATAAACCAACACACTTGCCTGAAAATAAATACACTTGATTATTTTGTAAAAAAAAAAAAAAAAAAAAAAAAANCATTCTGGTGTATGAAAATGTAACATCACAAAAAAAAAAACGACAAGACAAAAATGCTCACCACACATTTGGCAGAACTGCTCAGCAGTGGCAGCACAATATCACAGTTATGTTTCTCATCAATCCTGAGGATCCCATTGAATGTTTTGTCACAGTGAAAGAGGTTCCATGCAGTCCCTGCATTTTTTTTTTTCTTTTAAATGTACCTACACAACAGTACACAGTACGTCACCATTGCTTCAGAAGTCTCGGATCTGAGACAGTAACACAGCAGCTCGATTTGTACAAATGAAAAGATTTCAAACTTTGGAAAATGATAGATTTCCCGTTCTCTGCATAGCATAAAGTTGACCTGTAAAGTGTAAAAGAGATGTTAAACATTAACAATATAGACAATCTTGCACGATTAGAGAAAAGCAACAAAAAAAAACACAGCGCCCCTCGTTTATTTGGTCAGTGCCATCCACTCGTAGATAAAGCATTTATGCTTTTAATAAAAATGGAGGCACTTGCTGGGCTTGCAGTTTGATTAGTATTTAGGCCATCGTAAACCACCGACCCACAACAGATTCACAAGTCAACCGTCATGCCCGTCTGTGCGTCTGACGTTCGGTTTTGTGTTAAGTGCACCGCAGATGAATCTATTGCCATAATGGAATGCAAATTGAATCAAAACAACACTGTTCAAGGCTGCAGTCCAAGTTCATTCTGTCTTCCAGCCAAGGCTATTGCAGAGCTTGCGGCCTGTACAGTACATCCTTCCAGCACATCAAACCTTTCAGCGGTAGTGTCTGAAGAACATTTTGAGCAACATCAATTCACTTAAACTTTCCTCCCAGCCGTGGACCCCACCGTTGGCGACAGCATCACCGTTTTCTCTGCATATTTCAAAGCTGTGAGGAGAGACAATGCAATTAGCTACATGGACCACAACACAATACCTGTGAAATGAGAGCAAGGTCTGCTGAAGACATTTACCCTGGATAGTTCTAAGAGCTCTTATCTGAAGGTCCACAGCGTTCATTACTCAGAGGGCTGGTTTGGATTCTCCTCTGAGTCATACTAGTGGAGTAATGAGGGAAGATCAAGGACCTACTCCCTAAAGAGAGGAGCATATGGGGTAGTGTTCAGTCATAATCCCAGACCATGTCCTGACTAAACAACTGCCAAGGCCATTTAAGAGGCCATGGCGAAGTCTTTAAAATTTAAATAGTTCTTGAAGGGTACTGCCTGCACTTTCTCAGAGGCTTGAAATATAACTGTAACACTGAAACATGAGGATCTTTTGTATTGTGACACCATTTATGATAATTAAGCTGCCACTTCTCAATACCTTGATGTTGAAGGGGGAAAAAAATGATATATATATAAAAAGGGTTTTCAAAAGTACCGACTTTGGAAGCAAGTGAAAATGTGGTGATATGCCCCTAGCATTTTGAGCGCTGTTGAGCGGATTCTTAAACACCTCTGATTGGCCATCGTGTTCACATGCTCAACAGATATCTCTGTGATTGGCTACAATTATCAATGCTTCAAAAACATTTTGTAAATAAACTTTGACACTCTTTACCGAGCGCTTGCACAGTTCACACATGGGAGCATTTGAAAGCAGGCGTCTATTAACGGATCTGTCTTTCAGAAGAGGGGCTGGGGCAATAAATCGATGCATCGCGATTCGTGGATTGATTCTGAGATTTTCCAAATGCATCGCGATTCTCTCTCAAATCGATTCTGAGCTTAGTTTTAACAGCAGATGGCACTCTAGGCTAGTTTTTTAAAGCACACTCAAATGCTCACAAAGAAGAGTGCTGAAGAGCGCTCGTGCGTTCAGCTGAGTCTGAGTCCATGTAAGTGGTCAAATGTACTTGCAACTCAGAATGCTTTTATGAAGCGTGATTAATGTAAACAGCTCACTGCAAACACCCTTGTAATTAGCTTCAACCTTTTCGAACTTTATGATTATTTTTCGATTATTTTTATGTGGTGTGTGTAAGGAATTGGAAGCAAGCAGAGTATGGCTGTTTCTAAAGCACGCAGTGCCATCTGCTGTTAAAAATTAAGCTCAGAATCAATTCAAGAAACGCAATGTATTCAGAAAATCTCAGAATTGATCCAGAATCATTTCTCGATTCGCAATGCATCGATTTATTGTTCCAGCCCTAGCGGATATATTAGGGATACCTTTCAAGACATATCTATTGAGCACGTGAACAACGGCCAATCAGAGGTGTTTAAAACAGCGCTCAAAAAATGCTAGGGGGAAATGCTGGTATCGTCATTTTTTTTTGGAGAGAGATTCACCTATTTATGCCAATACTCCACCTTGATTCTAATCTTAAAGTCTGGAAAAGCTGTTTCTGAATTCTTTTTTATTTAATGTGATATTTGCTATCATTTCTTAAGTATAAACAGATCTATTGCATTACCTAATGAGCATTTCCTGAAAACCATGTTGTAAATACTTACCAGGGACAGGTGAGGCCATGACAGTGTGGCTGGAACCTGCAGCAGCGGGGTGATAAAGCGAGGCCATGTTGTTGGGCGTGTAAGAGCGGAGCAGGTTGATGACATTCCAGTCAGCCTGCATGCTGTTGGGAGACTGCGTGGGAGTCACCTTAACTGAAGCCAAGGGTGAGTTCACCTGCAATGAGGTTTTTGCATTTCTGCCAGAGGGCATGAGCCGGTTGAAATCCTCTCCAAGCCGTCCAGATGCAGAATGAAGAGGCTCAAAGGACTTCTGTCTCTTGCTGGAGGGTTCGCCGACATCCATTTGCGTCAAGTTTCGGAAACGGTCTGAAAGGCAAAGTCTACCTGGATCTGTGGCCCATACCATTCCATTTTTGCCCATGCTTGCCCTCTGACTCATCTCATGATCCAGGCCAGGCCTCTTCTTGGACAACTCTCGATCGTTTACAATTGGCACATTTAATTTTCTGCTAGATTCCTGCTCTGAGATTCTAGATAGCGAGCTGGTTGCATCCAATTCCCTGCCCCGCTGACCCTCCTGATGCTGTTCTCTCCAGCGCTCTTTTGCAGGAGAAATCTTAGATATCTGTTGATGTTTCGGAACCCTCTCCCCAGGTTTTTCCGGCTGCCGGAGTGGGGATTTGGTCCGACGGGGATGCTTCCTGTTGATGTTGGGCAAAGGAGTGACGTCTTTGCCCTCAAGAGCCGGGGGGCAACCAGTGTACCGTTTCTGTTTCTGAGGTCCCCTGTATCCGTTCTTCTTGACGTCCAACTTCTCCTTGTGGATGAGCTTTTTATGCATAAGAAGAACCTCAGGGTAAAGGGTTTCATAGGAGCAAGAGGTACATGTGTTGGTCAGTAACAGGTTTCTGGGTACTGAGGTAGCAGATACAGAAAGAGACACTTTGAGAGACAGATTCAATGGTGCCTCAGAAGCCCCTTTCTCCTCCGACTTCAGGTTTACCGGTAATGGGTATTTTTTGTTGACCTCACTCGCAGGGGTGTAAGGAGCTGCGACAGGAGAACTTACATACTCTTGCTTTACTTGAATGAAAGGACTTGTGCTGGTAATAACGGCCTGGCTCATGCCTGGTTCATGTTTAACACTGGCAGGGAGAGGTTTAGGAGCAAGCCATTGCTTGGCTGGTTTTAAGGTTTGTTTGTTATCTTCATTCTTGGGAGGTTCAATGGCCTTGATGATATTTCTAGCAGACGATGTTGCAGGAATGTTCGGGATTTCCGTGAAAGGTTTGTCCTTGTGACGTCTGTCTAAATGGTACCTCAAAGACGTTTTCTGTGCTGCGGCATAGTCACAATATTCACATTTATAAGGTTTTTCGCCTATGAAATGAAAAGAGACGTCAATATTTAAATAAACCATGGCAAATAAACAATCTGTATTAAAAGAAAAACTACTTTCATCCTGAAATACAAGCAAACAGAAGCCAAATGAGACATAAGTTGTGAAAAACCAATACAACCAACTACTAACCAGTATGTGTCCTGAGATGAATATTGAGGTAATAATTTGAGCGGAAAGTCTTGCCACAGTAACTGCATTTTCTTGGAGCAAGAATTTTAAGCTTCATTTTACCCGATCCATCCTCACTTTTATCTGTAGGACAAAAAGAGACATATGCAAAACATATATTGCTTGAATGGTACAAAACTGCAAGCTGCATATGAGACATACTACAGAATGCCCTGAAGTATGCAAGATTCAAGTTCTCTTGACCAGCAGAGGGAGCTCTAAGTTCTTCACTAGTACAAAAATAGGTCTGTGTGAACCCTTGAGACAGAAGTAGCTTCGTCTGTAGTAAAGAGTGCATATTTCTTTGGTAATTATGGTGTGCATAATTCAACAAGATGATGCCAATTATGAGCTCTCTGTGGACCAACTGGTGACAAATGACAGTTTGTTGTTTTTAAAAACTAATAAATGTGAATGCAATACCAAACACTTGGGTAATAATACCTGGATTAAAGGCGTCAACTGGCACTCCCTCTTCGGAGCCATCCTCTGAGTACTCCTCTGCTCGGTCGAGAGATGAACTACTACACGAGCCTACACTTTGGGCCCTCCCGTCTACAGGTGTGGTTGGGCTCTCTGCTCCCCCTCTGCCCTTGTGGATTCTAGAATGAAGGACCAACTGATGGTACGTCCTGAAGATCTTGCCACACTCTTCACAGTTTGTTGGCTTGTCTTTACGAATCAGACCCTTTTGCTCAGGTGACGGGGAAGGGGTCTCAGTAGGCTTGAGTTCACTTCTTAGGCCTCGTCTGGCGGGTTTATCTCCACCACCAGAAGCCCAGATGGCCCCCAGTTCCTCTTTTTCAGAACCAGAGTCCTCGTTGTCAGAATAGGAGTCCGCGTTGAGCTCCTTGGCCAAGTTGGGACCTGCCGCGATCTTGCCCCTGGTGGCCAACTGCCAGGCCTGGTAGGTGTTGAAAGGATCAAGTTGTGATATCCAGCGTCCAGACGGGTCATTCTGTTCAGCTTCTCTTGCGCCAGAAGGATGCAACTGTAAGGTCTGCAAAAACGACTTCTGAGATACAGGAACCTCCTCAGCAGGTTGGCTCTCAGGGGAGATGTTCTCATCCACTTCCAGTTCCCGATTGTGGACTTTGCTGTGCTCAGCCAGAACTTCCTTGTTGAGGAAAAAGAAGCCACATATCATGCACATTTTGTACGGTGTGACCACAGGTGATGGGGGTTGGTCTTGGGTGACGTCATTGACGGTAGTTGGGATCTCCAGGTCCGGGTTTTTGTTTTTAGACCCTGCTTTTCCACCATGGGTTCTCATGTGGTTCTTTAGGAACCACGGCTCTTTGAAACGACGTCCACAGAGACCGCAGCAGTATGTGAAAGAGTCCTTGTGTTTCCTCATGTGCGTTTCCAACTCTGTTGCATCGGCGACAGCCTGGCCGCACACAACGCAACAGAGCTCCTCATTCTTTTCCACAGCTGGGCAGGTCTTAGAACGCGCCCTGTCGCTGGGAGTTAAGAATTCTGCTTCAACGCGCAACACTGCAGGCGCATGGAATGTTGTGGGATGCTGGGATAGAAGGTGTGGTCCCAGGTCTTCCTGATGCAGGAAAGTCTCTTCACAAAACATGCAGTCTAGAGGTAGGCTGCTTTCTGGCAGCGTGTCAGATTTTTCCACCAAGCTGGCATGGGGTGTCATGCTAGACCCAGTACCAGGCATGCTTGCACTGCTGTGGCTAAGGATGTCATGACCTAGTCCATCAGGACTTTCCACATATGGGATCAATGGGTGGGTAGGCATGTCAGCAGGAATTTACGTGGGTATTTTTAGTTTTTTCTTATTTAGTTTTAGTTGAAATCTTGTATGAAACAATATGTTGAATGTTACAAGACATGCAAAAGATGAGTCATTCTTTTGAAATACTCATGAAGGACATCATGCATGAGATAACAAAATACCAAACACTCTTAACACTTCCATGGTACTTTTGAAATTTGAATTTCAGAACAGCACATATGCTAAAAGTTCCTGTAAACCCCTATGATCCATCCTATACAAGAGAAGCAGTCGGGGCTTGCCAGTCACTGCCAGGTAATGGGGCATAAACTCGATCAGTTGATTTCTTGTGATTCACACAGAGGAATTGTCCTGACAGGCAAAACCTGAAATAAAAGAAAAAGACAAAGTCAGGTGTGGCCACTTCGGTGCAATGCAATCAACTCAGGACTGCACTTACAAATACAAATGATTTAATTAATTGGGGGGTTTTTGTACTGTTACTCAAGATTAAACATGATGTAACATTGATAGTTGAAAAGATTAGCAACCACATAGGGTCCTAGGATTGATGTTTAGCTTAAGTTTCTTAAGTAAACTAGAGACCAAAGAAAAATTTAAGCACATTGCAATTTGTCAAAGTGGAACAAATACTGAGCAAGTGATAATTTAAACTCATTGCTCAAAATATACATTCAACATTATGTTGTTATAGCAAAATGAGAGGATTATTTTACTTTACAATATATTTAAATATGGTTTCATTATTTACGGAAACATATACTAAGCAAAATGCAATAGTAAGCTAGTGCGTAAAGATCTGGGCAAACAGCCAAAGGTTGTAGCTTTGACCCCAAAGTATCTGAATTGGGAATGAACCAGCAGCTAGTGGGTTGTTGAGGGTACAGTGTTAGTCTATAATAATTGTGCCCTTGAGAAAAGTCCTTAGTGCTAACTAAGTTACTCCAGTGGGACTGTCGCTGCACCATTCCCAATGTAAATGAAAAGGATAGACATGTTTTATCAAGATTTTAGGTTAAAAATATGTTTGTATTAGGGATGCTATAACTTTTGTTTTATATGCTACAACTAGTCTCCATTTATTTTGTTTTTCAACATTTTTAATCAACTTCAGTGGTCCAGCAGTGTGACAAATCAATTTTTCTATGTACAAATATCCCATGTAGTAATCTCAATTGATAAGAAAACATAAAAACTGCATGCACAATAATAATACATTATAAAAATGCTGTTTAAATCATTTTAGATGGAGCTGAGTATATCACACAACACCGTAGGACAGCTTAAAATGAGCAGCCATTTTAGAACTTGAATGTCAACGACTGGCATTTCACCTTCAAGTCCTTTGATGTCATTTGTCTTATTTACATAAATTAAAAGGACTAAATGGGAACAACTGTTCAAATCAACTAAATAAGTAGATCACAATGCAGGAGTGTAAAACTTCCCAGTCTAAAAATCAGGCTTTGTACAGTAGACATTTTATTGGAAAAAACTTTGGGGAAAACTTTAAAATTAACTACCATATTTTTCTATGACTCACAGTAAAAAAAAAAAAAAAAAAAAAAAANCCAAAAAAAAAAAAAAAAAAAAAAAAAAAAAAGAGCACTACATTTTTTCCATGATTCATAGAATCATCTTTTAAGACAATAGACCCCTATAATGACTTTAACATATGCATGTTCAAAAGTTTGGAGCAAGATTATTTATTTTTTATATTACTAAATAAACAAGATTAAATTAACATCAAGAAAGTTGATTGATCATAAAATACATAATTCATTATTATGGAATTCCATTCCAACATGTTTTTCATAAAGGAACAGTGAAAGTATGTTGCACTTAGTGCTACTGAAAGTATAATTTCAGTAGATATGTATACATAAAAACAAAGAAAACCATTGTGTGCGACCTAATAAATTGCAAACTCACAGATCCGACATTCACTGTGTTCTGTATTGGTGCATTTACACAACTTGAAGGAAAAACCCAATTTCAAATCTTAAGAAAGTTTTTCAGGGACAAAGCTGATGAAATTATTTAGATGAATTACTGTGAAGCAACAGGAAGCCAGAGTTGTATGCCTATCTACAGCGGTGTCCTTCACAATATCTGCGAAACCTCGCTCATGAGGCCTTAGGTGGAGTCACAGCATTGTTCTGCCACCTTTTAGCCTACCTTCCATGCTGAAACAAGCCAATAAATACAGGCAACCACATTTAGCTTTCTCTTAGGATATTAAATAACACCCAAAATGAATATGCAACACCCTTATTCAAGCCTAAATACAAAGTTTCAGGCAACAAACTAACATACTTAGGCCTATTTTACAATAAAAGCAATACCTTAAATATGAAACATTAAAAAAATAAAACTATTCAACTCAAATGTCAATAATCTCTACATCCCTACATCCACACTACTAGTCCAAATCACTTTTAGGGAAACCCTGTGCAACACAAAAATAGGCTTTGCTAATGTTAGGCACTGAAAAAGAGAAACAGAGGCTGAAGATGAAAAAAAGAGAAGGCTGAAAAGGAAGCTTCAACACTTCAGTTATCTACCGAATAACCACTGTTAAAAAAAAAGCAAGTGAAAAAGAAAGAAAACAATCTGTGAATGCTTTTACACTCTGCAGACATACTCTAATGACAGACCTCGCCATGCTGATTTCAACAAACAACACTTGTTTGCTTCTCAAAATCCTTCTGATAGTAATCACAAACCAATCCTGAGCAAAGACACTTACTTCTTAATGCACAAAAGTTATCTAGATAACCAAACCAATACACAATAATTAAAATGTTAATGGCTCCACCTATACTTGCGTCATTATAATAGACTAAAACACGGTTAGTTGACATGCTGGAGAAACAGCTAGGGAACAGCTGGTGTTTGTCTTACTCTTTTGTTTGGGCTTTGCCATGCAACCTGTTCGCAAGAATAGCGAGTTTGCTGGCCCCAAAACCATCCAAATGCATCAATAAGAGTTCTTAAAAAGACACAGTGTCAGTTACACTTACTGCAATTGTCTTAGAGAACAATATATGGCGCAGCTGGCTCATGCAAATATGTGAAAAACAGGTTATTATACTTTACTAAAAGGACTCACATACTGTTTTTCTTAAAAAACAACAACAACAACAACAAAAAACAGCGGTTGCTCAGCAATTATCTCATAACTGTAATTCTGATGTCAACCAAAAACAATTATGAATTATATATAGCAGATGATATAACATCATACATATATGTGTGTGTGTGTGTTATATATATATATATATATATATACACACACGCATGCTACACACACGATATATCATCTGCTATATATATATATATATAAATATACATGCACACACATGCATATATATATAGCAGATGATATAACATCATATGTGTGTGTGTAGCATGCATATATGCGTGTATGTATATTTATATATAGCATATAATATGCATGCNGTGTGTGTGTGTGTGTGTGTGAATATATATATATATGTATGTATGTATGTATATCTATGTATACATAAATACACGCACACACACGTTATATCATCTGCTATAGCTATATATATATACACACACACACAGAGATATATATATATATATGAAGGGTTCAGATGCAAAAGCCTCCAAGTCCCATCTGAAATTCTTCTAAAATTAGCATTTTTATCAAGCTTGTATGTTTATGTTCAGTTAATTCACTTTAATGGCAATGAAAATTACCTATTAATTGACATTAAAGTGAAATTACTGAACCTAAACATACGAGCTTGATAAAAATGCTCATTTTAGAAGAATTTCAGATGGGACTTGGAGGCTTTTGCATCTGAACCCTTCATATATATATATATATCTCTGTGTGTGTGTGTATATATATATAGCTATAGCAGATGATATAACGTGTGTGTGCGTGTATTTATGTATACATAGATATACATACATACATACATATATATATATATTCACACACACACACACACACACACACTTGTGTCGTCGAGAACAAATGTGTGAGACTAGGGAGGAGATATGGCGATGGCTGCCTATTAAAACAACGGTTACTGACGTCATAATGCAAAGTTAAAAAATATCTGTTTTTCAAAAACATAACAGAAACTACGTTAACGACGCGCCTTATGAACGAAATCATGGCTTATATAAATAATAATGCCTCGTGTGTGGAAGCGTGTCTTTAATGTGGCCGTAATTTCCTGACACGTGACCATTCTAACTTGATCAGCAACTCCAGATACTGCAAGTAGTTATTTTACTACATACCTCGACAATATACCTGCATGCCCTGTTTTTCTTTTCTTTTCTTTTCTTTTAGGAATGTGATACAACACTCCTCCCAAACTACAGTTAAGATGTGTTTACCACAGAACAATGAGATTACTATATGCTCAAGTATAAGCTATAAAGTAACTTATAATATATAGTTTGATGGAAGAAAGAATACAAGCAAGACTGAATAGATATTCAAACTTAACAAAATCATTAATATATCAAAAGTTCCTCCTTTGTAGCTATTAGAATAAATTGTTTTTAATGGCTGCATCAAAAGCTATTATATGTTTAGCATAACAGGTCGGATAGCAAAATACAACTTTTGTTTTTGGGGATGGCTGAAACTTTTGTCAAGTTGTTGTCTATTCTTTCCCCTTTCAAGTTAAGGAAGAACATCAAAAGACCTTAAAGCAGTTCCTGCATTACAAAAAAAGAAACCAACTTCATCATCCTCTTCTGTTTCATTTCACATTATAGAGTGTTTGTGTTCAACTGAAGCCTTTGTCTGAGTTCGTTAACTTTGGCGAGTTTGATCAACCTGCGCTCGTGCTGATAATAGAAATTTGGCTAGCGACACGCTAACGATGAGTGATATAGAAAATAAGGAACTCACCCTCCATACCTACCATTATGTTCAGACTTCGTCAGGTATTCTTATTGTGTGCCAACAATCGCTATAGTAACTAATAACGTCTATGGGATGTTAGTTTGGTAGCTGGTTTTCTTTCTTTCTTTCTGGAAATCTGATTAGCTGAGTTAGCCAATTGTTAGCCGGACGAAATGCCTTGCTTTCAATGTTTGCAAATCACTCACTATGCAGCTGTTGCGTTCAGAGAGAGAGAGAGAGAGAGAGAGAGAGAGAGAGAGAGAGGGGAAGGGCGCGCTCCCGTGGGTAGCAGTGGATGTCCGATTCGTTAACGCACTGTTCTTTTGAGTCGAATCTTTTCAACGACTCACTTGAACTAGTTCACACAAAACCGGTGAATCAGAAACGTACAGCCAGAACACTAACAGTAGTGCGATTCTGTTCATTTAAAGTGCTTAAAATACATAAATCACAACCAGAATAGTTTTATGATTCCCATAAACGAGCGAACGAACTGTTTTTTTTGTTAGTGAATCTCAACGGTTTTCTGAATTCATCTGATTCACTGATCACTTTCGTTATATCAGACCAAAACCTTAATACAGTATTCAAATATCTGAAGTACGTGTTTAAAAAAAATCCCTAGAATCATGATTTTATTACGAAAAGTTATTCTAAATATTGTATTCAGGCTGCAACAATCTGTTCTGGCACACAGAAAATCGTATTAAACAACATTTATTGAAAGTTTACCACGCTGGGATATTAGGAACCACGTGGTGACGCAATTACGTCCTCACGTAAAAGATTCATAGAATTGCTTCAATGAACTGTTCTAAGGAACCGTTCACGAAATTGAGTCGGATGAGGCGCGTTCACGAAGCCCACCGCGTTCTGTGGAACGCCGCGACTCCGCGCACCTCTGATCACATGACCCTCACAACTATTCTTCATCTAGATTGCTACAGTGGAACTGTGGTTTACGGTTATTATTATGAACTGAGGTATGAGAGTTATACACAACTTATGTGTGGAGATGGCTTCCGTTAGTAGTAATGAGAAGGAAGTTATTATTAAGTAAGTATTTAAGCCAGCATTGAAAACAAATATCTTTTTTTTAAAACACGAGGTGCAGCTGGTACCCGTATGTAATTAACCCATAACAATAATAAAACAAAAAGTTACAAAACATACCTTTTAGTTTATATTCTCTTAACCACGATAATTTTTGCTAATAAACCATCTTGTCCACAAAAACTTTTTTTAATAACCTGGAGTTCCCATTAGTTAATGGGTGTTTTCAGCTTCAGCTATGGGTGATTTTTTAAATAAATTCTCTTAAAAGACTTTTCATGCTAGTTGAAGTAGTCTTAGTAGGCCTAACCTAAATGTTCAAATGTTCATTTTTTGTTCTAAAAAGTCAACATTTCCGCCAATCTTCAAAATATGTATTATGTTAAATAGTTTTCTGTGGTGGAAATGACATTTTATATACTCTTGGAACAAAATGGTCGACTCCTTTGTCTTGCTGAGGTAAATTTAACAGCTAATATTGTATTTATCCTAAAACTCACTATTAAATATGCTTAACTATTCACAGCTTGACTGGAAATTATGCACAATGTTTATATCCTGCAGCCTTATGCACTTAAATGAGGGCTAAAATGTATTTACTCCAGTTCATGTAGCCACACCTCATGGTGGCATCCTCCTAAAAACTTGCATTTAAAGCCCCAGCGTCCTTTTTTCCCCCCTGAATTTGACTATTACTGTCCATAATAGAGGTACACAAAGTTGCTTTCTCTCCTTCCTCAAGGTTTCCATTCATTATTGCTTTCGCAAACACAGATAAGCACTGAATCATCACTATTCTGCAACTGCATGAAACTGAAGGAAATTTGGCTGTTATTTGAGAGCAGATACCTATCACGTCCCCTGCACTGCTTCCCTCAACTCGCACACACACACACACACACACACACACACAATGTAGGGTGGGGGAGGGGTAGAGGACTCGCACAAGAGAACACATAAAAGTAAAGGTATCAGGGTTTGTTTACAGTTACTTTATTGGTTAAAAGTCAGAATTATATAGCATATTTAGAAGTGCAGATCGCTTTAGGCAAGCTTATGTCGAAGAAAAGTACCATTCTGCATAATCTTTATTCAAATAAGAAAGAAAAAAAACTTGTGCATGACAAAGGTTTTTGCAGAACAATCAATCATTCAAGGAAATTACTGTATTTATTTAATAATTGTTATAAGGTATACAGATTAATAGTCATTATGACCTAATGCTTACTAAGACAGCATGCATTTGTTGTGACACATAAACCATGTTGATTGTAACTGGTATAGGAGCATAAACTCGGGATGTAGTGTTTCTTTAGAAGTGAGAAGTACTTTAAACACCCTCAGGCGAAGGACACAGAGCTGTTGTGCAATCATTCAGTTGAGAAAACGTTATTGAAATCACTCAAATACAGAGACCTACAAAAGTCACTTTAATGCGTTTGTGGAATAGCCTTTGTGTTTTTCTAATGTTTTCATCCAAAATCTGACCTTCAAAACATTAACTTAATTCAATATGACAACTTCTATATATATTCTGCGCATTTAATATGAAAGGCTGCTTGTCCTTCTGTACCAGTCAAACTCTTCTGCTCTTTAAGTTTGATATTATGCATGTGAATGAAGTGCCAACTTCACCATCCCCCACATTTCCACACCCAACCCTCATGGAAAGGAAGATCCAGCTCTTGGGAATCTCCCTAAGGGCCTTTGCTTTTGCATTGTTCTTGTGTGAGGACTTAAATGCCATGTTATTTTATTATTTTATGCCCAGACCCTCATTGGTGTCATCTATGGAAACATTGTCATACATTATTTGATAAGTAAGAAGGGGCGACTTATCATGAAAATTAAGCATTAATCTTTTTTGCATGAAGAATATATATATACATCTGGAAAGTATATGTTTGTTTATATATATATATATATATATACAGTGCCCTCCACAATTATTGGCACCCTTAGTAATTATGAGCAAAGGTGGCTGTAAAAATAAATCTGCATTGTTTATCCTTTTGATCTTTAATTCTTAAAATTAGCAAAAGTCTAACCTATCATCGAAGTAAAAGAATTGAAAGTGGGGGGAAATCACATTATGAAATAAATGTTTTTTCTCCAAAACACGTTGGCCACAATTATTGGCACCCTTTTATTCAAAACTTTTTGCAACCTCCTTTTGCCATGATAACTCTCTGAGTCTTCACCTATAATGCCTGATGAGATCAGAGATCATTCCTTCATGCAGAATCTCTCCAGATCCTTCAGATTCCCAGCTCCATGCTGGTGCTTCTTCTCTTCAGTTCACTCCACTCATTTTCTTTAGTGTTCAGGTCAGGGGACTGGGATGGCCATGGCAGAAGCTTCATTTTGTGCTCAGTGACACATTTTTGTGTTGGTTTTGATGTTTGTTTTGGATCACTGATGGAAGATCCAACCACGGCCCATTACAAGATTTCTAGCAGAAGGTCAGGTTTTGATTTTTTATCTGTTGGTATTTGATAGAATCCATGATGCCATATATCTGAACAAGATGTCCAGGACCTCCAGCAGAAAAATAGGCTCACAACATTAAAGATCCAGCAGTATATTGAACCATGGGCATGGGGTAATTTTTACCACTGTGTGCACCAAACCCATCTGGTGGGTTTGCTTCCAAAAAGCTCTTTTTTAGTTTCATCTGACCATAGAAGCTGGTCCCGTTTGAAGTTCCAGTCTTGTCTGACAACTGAATATGCTGGAGATTGTTTCTGGATGAGAGCAGAGGATTTTTCTTGAAACCCTCCCGAACAACTTGTGGAGATGTAGGTGCTTTTGATAATTTTTTTTTAGGCTTTCTGAGACTCAAGACTCAACTAATCTCTGCAATTCTCTCCAGCTGTGATCCTTGGAGAGTCTTTGGCCACTCAAACATTCCTCCTCACCGCGCGTTAGGATGATTTAGACACACGTCCTCTTCCAGGCAGATTTGTAACATCTTTAGTTAATTGTAACTTCTTAATTATTGCCCTGATAGTGGAAATGGGGATTTTCAATGCTTTAGCTATTTTCTTACAGCCACTTTCTATTTTGTGAAACTCAACAATCTTTTGCTACACATCAGAACTACATTCTTTGTTTTTTCTCATTGTGATGAATGATTAAGAGAATTTGGCCTTTGTGTTCCTCATGTTTATACTCCTGTGGAACAGGAAGTCATGGCTGGACAATTTAATCTATCTATCTATCTATCTATCTATCTATCTATCTATCTATCTATCTATCTATCTATCATGTATGTAAATATATAGTACTGTGCAAGTCTTAGGCCACCATTAGATGTTGTTTTAGCAATGGGATAATGGCCATATATAATTATTTCTCAGTCTCTTTATTAGAATATAACCAGAAAATACAGGACATTTGTTTGCAGTATTAAAAAACAGAAAAAAATCAACAATCAATCAAAAAAAATCTTCTATAGGCTAAGTGGCAAGTATTTAGTGACCTCCCTTTACGCTTGAGCAATAGCAGGAACCTGCTCTCTTAAACCTAAATGGAATGGAAAACGACTGGAAGGCCAACAAAAATTTCAAAATCTGATTAGAAGTTTCTCAGATTTTCATCTTTGAGAAAATGGAAGAAGTCCAGGAGGTAACACTAAATACTGATATTTGCTTAAAGAAGCCATTTTGTTCTGATTGAACTGTGTGTGTCATTCAAAGTATGTAAGGAAGTTCAACTTCATCTATTTTATTGAATCCAAAAGGTTTTAATTATATTTTGCTACATATAAAGGTATTTTAAAGATTTTGAAGTGTCAAAAGGTCATTCGGTTTAACCATCCAAAGGCCAATACAGCCATTTAATTTGCGATTAAAAAATCCTAAAATGTAATAAATGTATTTTTTTTTTAATTCTGGCATGATTTTACAACATCATACATCAACATAGTGCAAAATGGGATTCAAATTATGTGTAGAAGTCGTTGCTTTGTTATGAGAAAGAATGTCCGAAAAAAATTTATTTCATTGATGTCATTCAGAGTAACCAATATAAAGGGATATAAAGTCATGCGGTCAATATCATGTGACAGGATGTGACATCATTCAGACACCTGCAAAGGACCACATGATCATGAAGCAAAGTAACTAACTCTCCCTTAACTATTTGAAAAATTAATGTTTTCACTTCCTCATACGCATGTCCCGAAATATCAGGTCATTCGGTACAACCGCTATAAAACATGGAAAATGTTGTAATATTTTAAAAACTTGTACTAAATATAAAATGTTTGATTATTCTTTTGTTAGCTAGCTAGATATCAACCTGTTAGCAATGTTTGAAAATATTGTCATTCGGTATAACCAAAAGTGTCATTCGGTAAAACTGAAATTTTTGTTAAAACCGAATGAATTTTTTGGTGACAAATTTTGTCCATCCTGTAATAAATGACAAAATCAGTGTTAATTGATTATAAAAACCACATAATCTCATTGTTAACACTTAATAAATCTTTAAAATTATATCTCCATTATATTTTTTGACACTTTTAAAAACCTTATTCTCCAATGACCCGTATATATATATATATCCAAATCAAATTTGGCTCATTCAAATGCCCAAACCTTTGTAGTCTCATAAAGGATTTCTTTGCCTGAAACTATTAATTTCTGTTTCCAAAGTCAAACCTCCCATTCTTTTGTAGCTACAGTAATTCCATTGAAGAGTGTCCAGGCAGTGCTATGTTGTATGGTTCCCATTCATCTCTGCTCTGAATGCTGGCTTACAGACGAATGCTCTATTGCAATCATTTCTCTGAGAGAGGGGCTCTCAGTTGCAGCCCACAGCTGTCAGCAGGGCGACACAGTCAACAAATCCACATCAGTCTCTGTTCAGGAGTAATAATTGTCCAAACATCTCGAGAAGCTCTTTTTTGATTAAATGTTTAGTACACACTAAATGATGTCACTCCAAGTCTCCAACCCAGTTGTTAAGTCTTCCAGTTGCTGGTTTCCATCAATGGAAAGTATTGCGCAGCATGAAGGGGAAAAAGTTTACAAAATAGACCCTTTAAGAAAGATTGTTCAGTAGGTCTCCCAGTTAATGCCTGATCTAGAGATTTAGCTCTTGATAATCCTGACAATAATCGGCCAAGTCACAGCAGCATGTACTTACAACACGGCTCCCTTGTTTTAGATATGCAGGCCTGTGTTTTTCATATATATCAACATTAGTGTTTTATATCTATAGACCTTATGTAGCCCCGCCCCTTTCAGCATTGAGCTCATTCACTGATATCCATGAAATAAACACGTTTTAGACTACCAGATATAAATACGTCTTAGACGCTCAATTTCAGCGGTTTTACCATGAATACAGACAAGCACCACCACCACCAAAAGTAACTGTGTCTGCTTTAGGATGCGTAATTTTATGGCATGTTAGAACAACCTAAACTGAAACCGTACTATACATTTTTTTTATAGTAGCCTAATATTAAAAGCCAATGCTCTTGGCAACTGTGTTGTCTTTTCTATTTCATCATTTAAATCTATTTTCACATACTTCTTGACTGAGGGGGCAGGATAGTCTGGGTAAGGGTATTTTGATATTTTTTAATTTAATGCATACCTTTAAAAATACATTCAACAGTATTAATGACAAAAGTATTATTTTCTGCAGCCTATATATAATGGTGTAGCCTATATACAGTATATACCCCAGGGTATATACTGCAGGGTTTTTTGAGTTTAATGCAAAGCTAATAATTAAATAAACCATAAAAAAAATATAATAAAAATGTGTTCAAAAGACAAACGCCTTTCGAAGACAAAGCAATGACTTACTGAGTGAAATTCAAATAATAATTCATGTTTAAAACATGAAAAAGAAGAATTAGCGAGAATCACTAAATTATGAAAAATGTACTGCCATTGTGTAAATAATACATAATGTAATCAGTGAAAAAAGTAGCTGTAGTCTGATTACGAGTATTTCAAAATGTAATATAATCTAATTACAACTATACTTCATTTTTTTTATTTGATTGCGTAA
>RJVU01017312.1:2703769-2719769 GCA_003731715.1 Anabarilius grahami
ATTAAATCAAATTATTTAATTAATCTTTAATCTAATTAATTACATGATGTGGTGATTAATTAATCGCAAATTTATCGTACATCAAATTTGGCTGAGAAATTATCATTATTGTGTAAAGCATCAAATAGACATTACAAAAAGTAGATTCAGAAATACATTTTTAATTTGATTCAACATAGAATTTATTACACAAACTTTTGGACCACGAGGTTGAGTAAATGATGACTGATTTTTCATTTTTGTGTGAACTATATATTGATTTTTTTTTTAATTTAGTTATTTTTTAATCACTATGGAAATATGAAATTGAAAGTAAAGATATGGTCAACTGATGTTTTATGAATTATTTTCTTAAAGAAGTTAATTTACTGAAGGCTATAAGAAAGCTAGGCTACTAAGTTTATTAAATTAATTCACAATATGTGCACATTTATTATTAATGTGGGGGGTGACGTGTCACGCAGGCATGCCTATGCAGGTCTGAGGGCGGGGCAAATTTTAACGCATTATTCTTTCCTGTAATTAATCTAATTACGTGTTCAATTCACAGCCCTAATATATATGTATATGTAAACTTGAATGTTCAAGAAGTAATTTTTCACATAAAAAATAATTAAATCAATATTTCTTTTTTTTCTTGTCATTTAATAAGTGGGAAGGTTTACACTCAGATGGCCATTATCAGAAAATAAATTCTTAGGAAGACCTAATCAGTTTATTTTCATGATAATGACCATCTGACTGTACATTATCGCTTATGATGACTCACATTATCACAGTGTCCTGTGATGTCGTTTACACAGTGTTAACTTGAAGGGGAGATATTGACAGAGCTCTGATGTCATCTCTTCTCCCATGAGATTCTTTCAGAATTCACAACCAATGTGTTTGTCAGATGTAAATATTGACAAGACAAACTAGATAACATTAAAGCATGAGTCAGTGCTGCTACCGGCAATCTAAAATGAGAACATTTTAACTACATTTATTTATAGGCCTGTTCATTAATTTACATTTATAAATCTGTGCTGAATTGCATTTCACCTGGATTATTCTTGCTCCATCCTGAGTCTCTGTCACACAAACCAGTCTAGAATGTTAATCAAAGGCACCACATGTGACACAGAG
This sequence comes from Anabarilius grahami, assembly GCA_003731715.1. Classification (NCBI taxonomy): domain Eukaryota; kingdom Metazoa; phylum Chordata; class Actinopteri; order Cypriniformes; family Xenocyprididae; genus Anabarilius; species Anabarilius grahami. The sequence goes on from RJVU01017312.1 coordinate 2,704,898, forward strand.
GCCTCCCGCTCATTTCCCATTGTTCTGACATCACAAAGGCTTCGGGGGCAGCCAGGAATCGGGAATGGCATTATTATGTCTGGGATGATGAAACCACGTAAAAGTCCTTATAGATCCAGACTGAAGGTAGATTGTGAATGAAGTTTTTAGTTCAGTGTTTCACACACAACATTCTTATGTACTCTAACTTGGATCCTGGTTTAATGATGTAGTTTTCGAAACAATTACAGTAAACGGACATCAATAGTGAGGCGTCTTTGTTTACACTGCTCAGATTAACCTCTCTGAGAAGGAAATGATTGTTTTGTTGTCTGAGTTCATTAAAATACACTTCACCTCAGTATATCCCACTGATTTTTAAACAATATAATCTGGCTCATCCAGTCCAACTAGATAGTTTCTCTGATAGTTCCACTTCCTAATAAGCTTGTTCTGCAGTCACAATAAATGCCCGGCACTGTGCCGCGTCCTCAACGTTTGCTGAAAGGGGGTTGTATTCCCCTGGGGATAATATCAAGCCAAATGGCCAGTCAGCCAATAATGACGGAGAAAAGTAGGGCAGAAGGCATCATCACAACGTTTGGAGAAAGAAAAGCTAGTCACTCATTAGGTGACACATGAACAACTTTTATATCTACACACACACAAACACAAAACAAAAACATCACAAAAAAAAAAAGTAAACTTAAAAACACAAATAAATTTGCCTTACAAATAATGATGCATACTTTGAGTTTTCATGAAGCAAGTTCTGCATTATGGCTGCTAGAATAACAGCGCAGCTAAACAAACAGAATACATTCATGAAAACAGAGTTAATTAAACGGCGGTACGATGTGTGTGTGTGAGTGTGTATTGAGCAGACGGCACACATGTGTGATGGCTGCGCTCTGAGTGGCTTGTGAAGTTTGCTGAAGACCGTTTTTGTCTTGATGTGTCAGGAGCAGCTGACTTCATTGTTCTGCTTCGACTGCTCGCTGTCAAGAATGAACGGCATACAAATGTGTTCTCCCCATTAATGCAAAGATTGTTATATGCGAGATTATTATAGTCACTCATGTTTGCGCTCATACTAAAAATGAGGGCTACGAACAAACCCCAAGTATAACTTTTTGACTATTTTTCAAATAAATGATTGATTTCCTGTGTCATAAATCAATGAATTTATGCTTAAAAACAACAAAAACAAGTTTTGTTTTTTTAAAAAGGTCACTCCAGATAAAAAAATTGGAACAAATATAACCAACTTTATAAGTAATAAGCACTTCCTAAAACTTTCTAGAACTGTTTAGAACTTTCTGGAACTTTCTAGGACTTTTTTTAGAACTTTTATTTAGATCTAGTATGCTACTCTCTAAAAAATGCTGAGTTAAAAACAACCAAGTTGGGTTGAAAATGGACAAACCCAGGGAATGGGTTGTTTTAACCCAGCGAATGGACTGTTTTAACCCAGCAATTGGGTTGTTTTAACCCAGCGAATGGACTGTTTTAACCCAGTGAATGGGCTATAAATGTTTGCCTAACCTGCTGGGTAGTTTTATTTAACTCAACTAAACATTACTGTATTTCTTGCTTAAAATGAAACCAAAATATGTTTTAAATGAACATTTATTAATGTGTTTAATAAATGAACATTTATTAATAAGTTTAATTAATAATAATAATTCAAACAATAAACATTTATTAAATTGCCCATCAATAAATGTTCACCTTTTGATTATTATTGTTGCCTCTAGTAATTATGTGTCTGATTTTTAATTTCCAACATATTTTGGGTTCATTTAAAGTCAGCCATATAGTAATTTTTAAACAATAGTTGAGTTACATAAAACTGCCCAGCATATTGGGCAAACATTTAACCCAACCGCTGGGTTAAAACAATCAAATCACTGGGTTTGTCCATTTTCAACCTATTTTGGGTTGTTTTTAACCCAGCATTTTTTTTTTTAGAGTGTACCTAGCAACCACCCACAACACCATAGCAACATGATAAAACCACTCAAAACACCTTAGCAACCGCTAAGCAATGCCCTGACAACTTCCCACACCACCCTAGCAACAGAACTTTCTTTATTTTTTACATTAATATTATTTTAATGGCAAAGTTGTTACCTTTAATCTTTGTTTTTGCAGCAGTGGTATCATTATTGAATTGTGTTACTATATTTTTAATGGGATAAATCATTATTTAAATAAAATAAATAGAAAATAAATATATAAATAGTACTTAAATTACATTTTTAACCATGATTTATTTGCATTTTAAAGTTTAATTTATGTGTTTGTTTGTTAGTTAGTGTTTGGTTATAAAAAAGATGGTACCATTAAGTCTCTTTCCAAATCATCTTATGTAAATAAATAGTAAATAAATTACATTTGGTAAAAATTACTTAAACTTAATCTTTACATATTTACTTATTTATTTGCATTTTTTTTTTAAAAGTTTAATTTATGTGTTTGTTTGTTAGTTGGTTAGCTAGTTTTTGGTTGGCTGCCAGACTGTCAGATCTCATTTACTCTACCATCAAGTCAGCTTATTTAAAGCAAGCATTCCAACTTTAGTTTTTTATAACACCAAGTTTAACTAATCTTGTCTCCTTCAAAAATGATTTTGAAGATGGTGGGTTTGCCAATAAACACTACAGAATAGGCAGAACGTTCCAAACTTGAGGCTGTGTTAGAGGCAGGTTAGGGGTCTTTTGTCCTGCAAATCCACCATTGAGGGTGAAAATCTTGGAGCTTTTGAAATGGAAACATGCGGCTTGACGTGATGTGACACAGACAGTGGGGGGAAACGCTCTGATCCAGAATGTTAAGCTTGTACATGCTCGCTAAAGGTTAACACCTCATCTTGCTGACTATGTTGACTTTCTAAGAAGTTTTTTTAACCAGGGAGAATTCTATCGAAATCAACTTCCCTACAGTAGGTGAGATGGCAGAAGCTGGGAAAACACCTTTGAAAATAACTTCCTGTCTCTTGAAATGGAGATTATAATTTCCCCAATGATAGACTTTGAGAAATGAAAACTATGTGAACAAACAGGCATTCTCTGCCTGTACATGAAAGCAATTCAACAAGATGTGCTGCTTAGTCTGCTGGTCAGGAGGGAAATACAACTAAAAATAATCAAATAAAATATAAATAAAAACATAATGAAAAAGGCAAATAACTTGAACATGAGCAGGTTCCTGAAGGTAATTGGAAAGTTTTATTTTGCTTTCAGTTCCTTTTTTTAAGCATTATGATGCTTGTTTTATATATAAAGTGTATGACTCGATAGCAGAATATATGTGCTGCTTGGTGAGTTTTTCAGCTACATTATAATTTAAGAGACTTTATTCATTTTAATGATATAATGCTAAATAATATCCACTATAGTTCAAGTTAAAATTAAGATATTGCTGGTTTGGTGTTGATAAAGGAGTAGTACAGCCTTACTGATGGAGCTTTAAGTAAAAAAAAAAAAAAAAAAAAGGTTTCTGGAGCAAAACCAGGCAAGTGATGCTCACTGCAGAACCAAATGACGTCCAGCTCCACCTTGAATGTAACAAGTGTGCCCCAAAACGTTTCGATCGCCCCCAGGTGGCTGGTCCCAGTATAGGTCATAAACCCCGCCCTCTATTAGGTACATGAGACAAACTAAACGATCAAATGACACTTCAAATGATTTTTTTTCAAAGATGGTTTCTGTCATTTTAGGTAGTTTTTAATCACACTGATGTACATTTAAGTGTTCGTTTGTTTGTTTTTTTTATAAATTTGGTTTTAGTTAGTTATTTGATGCTATAAAAACAGGAGTGTGACGTCATGATTGACAACTGAGACTGACAGCTTCTCTGAAGCACCAACAGACTTTTTTCGGGATTTTCAGGAGGAGATTGGAGCTTTAACTTTAATTTACATTTCCATAGCTGTTTATTTCACACCAACATAATGCGTTGTTCTGCAGTAAACTGTACTAACAGATTCTGCAGGAGTGTGGGCGGGACCTTGATACAACGCCTCCACTTCTTGCTCACTACTGCGCAGACTCAGGTCCCGAATCAGCACAAGATGTCAGCGCCATATTGGGACATTGGTAGAAGAGAGTGAATGTGCGTCATCAATTTTTTTTTTTTTTACAGTCCATAGGATGTAATGGGAGGAATTTGACCTAATCCAGCTCCACCTCTGTGGACCTAATGGGTGGAGTTATGTTTAGTAAAAGGGTTATGGGTAGGGTTAGGTTGTGATTGGACCGTCTAGCTCCTCCCATCACGTCCAGCGAGGGAGAGCTATACAAAAATGTCCAAAAATGTAGTCCTAACCCTATTCCTTAAAGGTGCTCTAAGCGATGTCACGCGTTTTTAGGCCAAAACATTTTTTTTCAGCAAACATCTCCTCACTATCCGCTAGCTGCCTGTCCCCTGAACACACTGTAAAAAAATGCGGTCTCTGTAGTCGCCACAAGCTCCGAAAACGGCAATAAAAACAAACTGGTGCAGCCTGGACCACGAAACATAATAAACACGCTCCAGCCAATAGCTGACAAGAATGATTTTAAATGCACGTTCATGACTGTTTCAGGAAGCACGGATGGGATGGGATGGGATGGGAGGGGAGGAGGAGGAGGAGGAGGAGGAGGAGGAGGAGGGAGGGTCTAGCTAGCCTCTGTTTTGTTTGACAACACTTCGAACGTCAACAGGAAGTTACTCCGCCCAGGATCGCTTAGAGCACCTTTAACCTAACTCACAACTTATCCTTAAAATCAGAGGGAAATGACAGGTGAATAACACTGATGTACACTCTAAAAAATGCTGGGTTAAAAACAACCCAAGTTGGGTTGAAAATGGACAAACCCAGCGATTGGGTTGTTTTGACCCAGCAGTTGGGTTAAATGTTTGCCCAACCTGCTGGGTAGTTTTATTTAACCCAACAATTGTTTACAAATTACTATATGTCTGGCTTAAAATGAACCCAAAATATGTTGGAAATTAAAAATCAGACTCATAATTACTAGAGGCAACAATAATAATCAAAAAGATGAGCATTTATTAATAAGCAATTTAATAAATGTTTATTGTTTAAATATTATTCAAAGAAGTATTAATAAATGTTTGTTTATTAAACATATTAATAAATGTTAATTTCCAACATATTTTGGGTTCATTTTAAGCAAGAAATACAGTAATTTTTAAATAATATTTGGGTTAAATAAAACTACCCAGCAGGTTGGGCAAACATTTAACCCAGCCACTGGGTTAAAACAACCCAATCGCAGGGTTTGTCCATTTTCAACCCAACTTGGGTTGTTTTTAACCCAGCATTTTTTAGAGTGTACAAGCACCTAACCCTTGTTGTAAGCCTAAACTTGACAAACTTAAACCTGTCTCTCAAATCTGATTGATTGATTGAAATATTGTTCCATGAACAGCAAAGATGTTGATCCAGCAACATGTTGCACTTGGTGAAATAATGTTCAAGTGTAGAGACACCTTGCGGTAGGGCAAGGAACTGTACCAAAGACTGTTTTGTTATATTTGGAATGTTCCCATTCATCAACACATTTTATTTCATGAATAGTTACACTCTCTCCATGTTCCTCCAAAAATGTATGACTATCTTTTATACAAGTTTCAAAAGATATTTTTGTGTGAGCTATTTCTTAAAGGGTCACCAGGCCCCAACCTCATTTGTTTCAGGTTTGCGTGAGCGTCTCGGAGATATCACATCTCTCTAAGAGAAGCGTTCATGACAGTTATGAGAGCAGTCATGGGTCTGCAGTACAATGGCAGCACTGTTCACCCTTCCAGAGCAAACCCTCTGTCAGCACACCACACCAGCTCTCTTTAATATACAAATACTTGAAGGTACCACACCTAATAAATCCTACTAGAGCACTGCAACAACTAGATTGTTGTAACTCTATAGCTAACATAGCTAAGTTTTCTTCCCAAGAATGTGTGTGTGTGTGTGTGGTCCTGCTAAACAAATGCAATCTCGTACGTATTTTACAAGGTGGTTAATTCTCATGAATTCGTATGATCTCACTCGTATGTTTTCGTATGATTGGTCTACCCCCATTGATGGGGCGGAGTAAGAGGTGGTCCTTCCTGGTCATGCTTTTTGAAAAAACATACAAATTGTACAAAAACGTACGAGGTCGCACAAATTTGTACAAATTAGCCACCTTGTAAAAGGACCAAATGTCCCCACAAGGAAAGTAATACCAGTCATTTTTGACCTTGTGGGGACATTTTTGGTCCCCATGAAGGAAACTGTTTACAAATCATACTAAATCATGTTTTCTGAAAATGTAAAAATGCAGAAAGTTTTCTGTGAGGGTTGTGTTTAGGGTTATTGGATAGAATATACAGTTTGTAAAGCATAAAAATCATTATGTCTTTGAAAAACCATGAAAATCCAATGTGTGTGTGTGTGTGTGTGGTGTAACACTTTACAACAAGGTTTCATTTGTTACTACTAATACTTAACTACATTAACATGAACTAATGTGCAATACTACTACAGCATTTATTAATAGTTAATGTTTATTTCAACATTTACTAATTCTATTTTCAAAGTTCAAAGGTGATGAAAGGTGACAGAGAAGACATTTATATAAAAGACTACAAAAAAGATTCATATTTCAAATAAATGCTGTTCTTTTGAACTTTCTATTCATCAAAGATAATAATCAGAAACGTTTCTTGAGCAGCAAATCATCATATTAGAATGATTTCTGAAGGATCATGTGACACTGAAGACTGGAGTAATGATGCTGAAAATTCAGCTTTGCATCATAGGAAAAAAAATACATTTTACAATATATTAAATTATTTTAAATTGTAGTATTTCACAATATTACAGTTTTTAATACGCTGTATTTTAAATCAAATAAATGCAGCTTTGGTGACAAAAGCATTTGAAAAATGTATAAATATACAGATTCTTTGTCTTTTTGAAAGAATAATTATATTGGAAGAATTAAGATTGGGGTTATCTTTCTCCAATAATATGGCCTGGGAACGTCTTGGCCCCCTGAGGGTCTAGGAATCTGATCCATACTCTAATCTCTCTCTATCGGCTGTGACACACATTAGTGCTGACAGGGGTCCTCCCAGCAGCCCCCTCCCCCGGCCCATGATCCCACACACAGCTGGGACAGTGCGCCTGCGTGGGAAAAGACAAGCATGCAGCAGCACACTGCACTCACAATCAGTGCTGAGAATGCCATGCATCTTTTGTCACATGTTAATTGTTTTCCAAATTTTTGTTGCCCTGTAGGCGGTCCTCACAGACAGCCAAAGCTCTCTAGGGAAATATCAGACTTCATAAAGTAAACTATTAAGAAATTAGCTGTAGCCCAAATCATAATTTATCATGAGTGGGTGGCCTCTAAACAACCACCTAGCAACCACCCTAGAAACCACACATAATTTGCATAGCAACACCCTGGCAACCACCCACAACAAGTGGCAGCAAGTTTTATACCTGCAAAAAAAACTTTCTTGCACTGTATTTGTTGTGTTTTTCAGTACAAAGATCTAAACATTTTTAAAATCAATATACATATACAGAAGCAAAATAACATTATCTAAAGTCTTGTTTTCTGAAAAAAAGATTGAAATTAAGTGACTTTACACTTCATACAAGAACATAAGTCTGCAAGTGGTATAAGAAAAAATGGTTTTCCCTTTAAATCAAGTTTATCTTTCTGGTAACACTTTACTTGAAGGGGTGTGCATAAGACTGACATGACACCTTCATAATCATGACGTGACACACGTCATGAATATGAAGGAGGTTTTATGCATGTTTATGACAACTGTCATTAAGTGTCATTCGCTCAATTATGTCATTTTTAATGCAAAGATGACATTGTTTGAGATGTCCGAGTTATGACAACTTGACATAAACCAATGCTTCATAACCTGTCAGTGTCTTTGTCATGACAACTTGACATTATTTAGCTTTATGGGTTAACATTACATTAAACTGTCATGTGGTTGGTTTTGACATTGGCTGTCATGAGGCCATTATAATAGTGTCATAAATATGTATCTTGACCTCAACTACAGTGGTACAAATTGAACTTGTCATTAAAAGGTCATTAAGTGACAATACTCTGACAAATAATTTTATAACGGCGTCATGAATATTTTTCATCTCATGTTTTTTTTTGTTTTTCTTTAAGTTTCCTCCAACAGAAGGTCAGATAGTAGACCATTTCAAACTTCTTAAAAAAATGACAACGTTATAAAATAATGGTAACACTTTATTTTAGGGTCTTTTAACTAGTTGCTTATTACTATTAGCATGCATATTACTAGAATATTGACTATTTATTAATAATTATTAAGCACATATTAATGCCTTATTCTGCATGACCTTATTCTAGATTCTTAATCCTACCCAATACCTAAACTTAACAATTAACTATATTTATAAGCAGTAAATTAGGAGTTTACTGAGAGAAAAGTCATAGTAAATAGTTTATGTGTTCCCTATACTGAAGTGTTACCAAAATAATGTAATGTAATGTTAATGTTAAAAACCAAAGTAGTTTAAGTTTGATAATTACTCTGCTATGTCATGTTTATGACAGGTTATGTTGTCTTGGTAATGTCAAGTTGTCATGACAAAGACACTGACAGGTTATGAAGCATTGGTTTATGTCAAGTTGTCATAACTCGGACATCTCAAACAATGTCATCTTTGCATTAAAAATGACATAATTGAGCGAATGACACTTAATGACAGTTGTCATAAACATGCATAAAACCTCCTTCATATTCATGACATGTGTCACGTCATGATTATGAAGGTGTCATGTCAGTCTTATGCACACCCCTTCAAGTAAAGTGTACCGTTATATTTCTTTCTACTCAAGTAAATGCATTTCTTGATTTAAGAATGTTTCTATATTTGTGCTAGAAAACATGACAAAACTGAGGAAGATGTGTTTTTTTTTTGTTTTTTTGTCGTGCACCACTCACATTTTTTTATACATATTCCTTCATTGTTTTAAATACAGAATGAGTCCTTTTACAGAAGAGAGAAATGATTCTTTTATTTTTATAAATCGGTTAAATAGACATAAATGCAACAAAGGAAATACAGAATGTCTAAGATTCATAGATATAGTCTGAATTCTGAATTAGGCCCATACTCTTTACAAATGTAGAGAAAATTAGGAAGAAAATCATAAAATGTGACGGCAGCAGAGAGTTGGATGTACATTGTATATTGCATAATTGTATAACATAATTATATAATGTTCTAATAGCAAGTGATGTGTGCGGAAAATAAGAAATAACAAAAAAACATGAAAGAGCATGTAAATAGATTAATCTCCCCTGGTCAGAACTGGACGGCCAAGCAAAAAAAACAAAACAAAAAAAAGACAATAATTGAAATGTTATTATAATCTGTTAGGTATTTAAAGTGGAAATGACAAAAACTTTTTTTTACAAAGCTGGGTCGAACAAAAATAACCAATATGTAATATATGGTGTTCAAATGTTGAGATTGATATAAGGTTTAAATAAATAATTTTGATTTGTATGGAACTATTGGGGCCCTGTCCCAAATGGCACCGTACTCGCGGTCTTCCTAGGAGTCTGCACTTTCATGATGTTACGGCGCTTTGACTATTGGCTAAAAGTTTACTGCAAAGCTCGCTTCAGTGCGCATCGAGGGCACATATCGACCGCAAAGGCGGTGCTCGCGAGCACCCTTCTAAACCTAAAATGACAAATGGGACGACACCTTACAATCCGTTGGACTTAAAGAATACGCGCACGCCTCCAAGTGTGTCTGATTGCATCCTGCAGTACTGCAAACCACACCCCCTACTACAAATTACGCCCCTACTACAAATCATGCCCCCTACTACAAATCACACCCCCTACTACAAATCACACCCCTACTACAAATTACGCCCCCTACTACAAATTATGCCCCACTACAAATCACACCCCCTACTACAAATCACGCCCCCTACTACAAATCACGCCCCCTACTACAAATCACACCCCATACTACAAATCACACCCCATACTACAAATCACGCCCCTACTACAAATTATGCCCCTACTACAAATTACACCCCTACCACAAATTACACCCCTACAATGAAACAGCCAATTAGCACCTCCCTCTAGAATCATCACTAGTACCGCCCTTCTTCTACTTTCCTTGCTTTTTAAGCTTCACTATTGCCACCTAGTGATAAGCATACAGATCATATTACATTGATCAGCAGACACTGTAAGTCATCCTGTTTGTTTTTCCTCAGTTTTAAAAGTATTTTAATTATGAAACTCTACAGTAAATTTTAATTTTATTGAAGGTAGGGTTAGTTTAAGGTTTAGGTTTGAGGGTAGATTTTAAGCTATAATTACCATAGGTCTGTATTTGATTATATAATTTCGTTTTACTAATAGCTGTTATTTCATACTTAAAGGGATAGTTCACCCAAAAATGAATATCATCATTTTCTCACCCTCAAGTTGTTCCAAACCTGTATGAGTTTCTTTCTTCTGTTGAACACAATGGAAGATATTTTGAAAAATGTTTGAGACCAAACAATTGATGGACCCCATTGACTTCCATAGTATGGGGAAAAAAAAATACTATGGAAGTCAATGGTACATTATGGAAGTCAAAACTGTTTGGTTACCGACATTCTTCAAAATATCTTCTTTTGTGTTCAGCAGAAGAAAGAAACTCATACATATATAAGTTAGCCTTACAAACATAAATAAACATAAAATAAATATACTTGAAAAGATTGTTTTAGTCAAAGACCTTCACGTTTGTTTATTTGTGGGAGGCGTAACTTGTAGGGTGTGGTTTGTAGGATTGCGGGACGCAGACAGACCCTTCTCCACGCGGCGGCCATTTTAAGTCCACTAGACCGTAAGTGCATATGAAGTGTGCCATTTGGGACAGGGCCTAAAGCGATTCAGAAGTTTTGCATTTTAATTTAATTGCAGTTTCAGTGAGAACGCCGATTGAATTAAGCAGACGATAGGTCATTGTTTTTTACAACCAGATAGTGTATGATTACATAAATAAATAAATACTTTACATGCGCAAACTCGCATGATATTTACTTTGTCCCGGTGAAAAGGCATCTTAACGTGATGCAACCGTTTTAATGCACAATGCAACGTGAGATGAGTAGTGTTAGTTAACATTTTTTACATTCCGTTACATTTTAACATGCACAGAAAATAAAGAAAAGGGAGTTTATATTAGATGTAGACATTTTCACCTTCACTTTTCCATCTTATGACATCACTCAACTCTGACACATTTCTCTGTGGGAAAACAATAGACGTTCCTCCCTCCTGTCAAAAACACACGTAGCACTTGCTTAACAGGGAATATCGTTACACTTACTTCCACTCTCTTTAAATGCATGGGGGTTCAGCCATGATTCATGGCATGATTTCAGATTTAGAGTCAACCTCATAACCAAATAAACGAAACTGGGGGTGATTTATATGTAGGCCTATGCATATGCACAATCGTTTTGGCAAAGATGAGCGATCAAAACAAAGGCGGGGCTTTATTTGGACTTCTCGGGTGCCACAGGGTCCGTTTGCACTCCGGCATCAGAATGGCGTTTTTGGCCCTGTGAGACACACCAACGCATAACGCAACATTAGTGATCCTAACTTAGCAAGGAAGTGTTTGTTTTTTACTGCTCGTCCATAATGGTGCCTGAAGCAAAATCCCTCGCAACCTGTCTGACAACTGTTGTTTTGGTTTTTTTGTGCTAAATGATCAACAGTGGATCTTGCTCCAACACGTCCCTTTTAGTTGTAGTCAATGGCGAATTTGTACGCTTTATTATGCTTTAGTTGTCATCATACTTTTGTCCGAGATAATTGAGATCATCCCACTCGAAACTGCCTATAACTGTGAATAATTATATTTATATTATATAACACAAATGTATCTTAATTTATAAAGAAGCTAAAAAAAAAAAACTAATATTGCAACAAAGATTAGAATAACACATTTAGATTATGAGATTTCATGCAATATTATTAGATTTCATGCAATAATAAAATATCATATGCATATATTTTGTTCCCAATTTAATCTAATGATATTTAAAAATCATTTTAAATATTTTAATTAGCATTTATTAAAGCGCAATACAAATAAGAGTTCATATTTATGTGGAATTGATTAATCTAGATGTTGGTAATTGAGGCCATCTAGTGGTCATACACTGTTGATTCTTGTATCATGTTCATCACCTCGAAGATCATGTTTGAAGATTAACAGCCAGCAAACAATACCAAAATAATCAGGATGGTTAGACGTTGGACAGAATTACAAACAGCATTTAGCTGGCAAACTACATGCAACTGAACAGGTAAACTACATAGACACATTTGTCCTCGGTCAACTCACTAGCCCTCGATAATCTCTGGATTTTTACTTAACCAGGTTTTTGAAGAACAGCTGGAGGGAATTCCTCTTCTCCAGCTTTCGTGGCATGTTGGGCGAGGCGTCTGTGCTTCCGACTGATTTGTTGTCCGGGGCCGTTTGTGGTGCTGGGGCAGCCGGTTTTGGCTCTTCTTTGGCCTTCACGGCTGGAGCAGCTTCTGCCACAGGAGGTGGAGCTGGCGTCTCCTTCTTGGGCTCTGGTGCCTTGTGTTGATATAAATGAACGGTGGTTAATGAGATGAATTTTGAAGGTTTTTTTTTGAAAGATTTTTTTTTTTTTTTTTTTGATTCAGCAAGGTTGCATCAAATTGATCAGTAAAGACATTTATAATGTGACAAATGATTTCTGTTTCAAGTAAATGCTGTTCTTTTGAACTTTAAATTCATCAAAGAATCCTAAAAAAAGTGTATGATGGTTTCCACAAAAATATGAAGCAGCACTGTTTTCAACCTCGAAAAAACGAGTAACACTTTACAATAAGGTCCCATTAGTTAACATGACTTAATGCATTAACTAATATTAACTAACAATGAGCAATACATTTGTTACAGTATTTATTAATCTTTATTATCGTCAGTTAATGCAAATGCAACTGTTCATTGTTAGTTCCTGTCAGCTCAGGTACATTAAATGCTATTATTAAATACAACTTTTGATTTTAATGATGTATTAGTAAACTTTGAAATTAACATTATCTAAGATTAATAAATGCTTTAGAAGTATTTTTCAGCGTTAGTTCATGTTAACTAAAGTAGCTAACTAATGTTAACAAATGAAACCTTGTAAAGTGTCACCAAGAAATGTTTCTTGAGCACCAAATCAACATATTAGAATGATTTAAGTTATTTTAAATTGTAAGAATATTTCACAATATTGTTTTTGCTGTATTTCTGATCAAATTAATGCAGTTTTGTTGAGAATAAGAGGCTTCTTTCAAAAACATAAAAAATGTTCCCACCCCCAAGCATTTATTAATAAACTTATTTTATATATTATAAAAATATATAATATATTATAAAACTACATCTCACAATTCTGACTTTATAACTCGCAATTCTGAGAAAAAAGTCAGAATTGCTAGATAAAAAAATAAAATTGTTAATTGCGACTTTTTATTTAGTGGCAAAACAAGCTTCCATAAAATATACATATGTAATATGAATTATATTAAAAATAAAGCATTATTACTTAATATATTAAGGAAGAAAAAAAAAAAAGCAAATAAGTGCAATACAAAATATTGTCACAATATATCATAGTGATCAAGTAAATCAACCCACGGACAACCAATACTATCCAAATCTATATTTCAAATACACTGTTACAGAAAGAAAGAAAGATCATATGGGACTAAAGGATTTTAGTGGAAATTAATTACTGAGAAAACAGTCTATACAGGCTATATAACATTGCTGAAATATTAACTCGATTAATAACTAAAGGCCTGTTCACACCAAGGATGATAATTATAACGATAACAATAAAGATATAGCTCTAAAAATCGTTCTAAATAAAAAAGAATAGCAGAGTCCATATCACAAGTATGACGAGAAACAATATTGTTGAAATCACTTTCAGAACAATTTTTTCCAGTTGATGAATGATAAAAACATTGACAGCCAATCAGAATCCTTTAAAGAGCTCAAACATTTAAAGTGGCAGATGCCATAAACTGCTGTGCGCACTTAGAATAAACAGAACGATATCGGCCGCTGGTGTGGACACTAATATATCTATCTTTATAGTTATTGCTCTTGGTGTGATCGGCCTCTATTTATGCGTTTTTCACCCTGTAAAAATTAAATGTGCTAGGGAACATATACAGACAGCACAAACACACATGTCAGATGTAAGGTTGAGCAGGGCAACAAAATCAATCAGTTTGGTTAATGCAAGAATGGCCACCGTATAGTGCCATTTACCGATCGAGCAGACATGAGGGAGATGCTGGCGGCAGCGCTGGACGCGGCTGCCTGGATCCTAGTGCTCACTTGGCCTAGCAGTACCTCAAATTCACACAAACCTGTTATTGCATGCAGTGCTCGAATGTAGAAACACAATCTGAAACACTCACACATGCACCTGCACTTTAATTATTCTGAGGTTTACCTTGGGTTTGAACATGTTTCCAAAAGTCGATTTTTTCTCTTGTTTCTTTTCTTCTGGTTTTGGCGCTGGTGGTTCTTCAGGTTTGGCAGCGGCCTCAAGGGTGCTGCTCTTAGATGCGTCTACCTGGTGTGTCAGAGAAAGAGCAGAAAAAGATTATTTTTATAACAGTAAATGAAAAAACAGTGTGAGGATTTAAGGAGGAGGTCAAATGATTGTGAATCATCGGTGAAGAGGTTAAAACGGATAACATCTAACTTAACTACTGCATTTTGATGTGTACGTCTGAGCCTCTTTTTCTTGTGGCACTTTCC
>RJVU01017312.1:2723167-2733688 GCA_003731715.1 Anabarilius grahami
TGAGTAGTGTTGTGGCAGTCAAGGTTTTATTACCTGTTCTTTTGAAGCATCAGGAGTGGCTTTGGCTTCTTTGTTTGTTTTGGTCGGAGTGACCTTCGTGTGCAGAAAAGAGAATGGAGACAAGTTAACATTAGAGTGACTGTGGAAAAGCGTCAGAGTGGCATGTTTAAGCATATATTGCTCCTTCAGGTATTCCATGTCGGAAAGCCGGGCCTGCTCATCTGCATGGAGATGAAGATTGAGATATCAAAAATGTATCTTTTGTGAGGATAATGCCTGTCTGTCAAACCCCAGACGCAGTTTAGACGGGCTCGCTTTGCCACGGGCACACAAAGAGCTCCCTGGCAGGGACCGTTCTGAACATGTTTCTCATATTGAGTCAGCCTTTGTCCTCTGGAGATGGCGTAGGCCTACCCGTGCTTTATCACAGCACATCACAACTCCAAACGCACAGGCCTCCCTTGTGAGCTCACATTATGCAGCAAACAAAAGGCTGCCACAGTCTGACATGTCCAAAGGCTTGATTTAGCAGAGTGCCAAGGATAGTTTAACAGATTAAAGATGCAGTGTAACAAATACCACAATGATGGAGTAAAAATGCATCATTGTGGTCTGGTACAGCAAGTCTACATTGTTGTATAAGGGTCAGTTATACAGAAATACACACCTTCCTGCTATTCTCTTTAAGTTATATATTATAAACACTGTACACTCAGTAATATTTCCTTAAAAAATATTTTCATTAGGGATGCATGGTATATCGGCGACCATATCGGTATCGGCCGATATATGTTCATTTTATCGTTATCGGCCTGATAAGAAAATTTGTCCGATATATTAAAGCAAATAATTAATGGATTATTTCCTTCAGATGTGATTTAAAGATGTTACTTGAAATATGATTGAAATCACTTCAAAAAGGAAAATACAGTTAAGTGCAACATACAGCGCTCATAAGTCTCTCATATAAGCAACATAATATTATGGGAACATTATAGTTATGTACTTGGGACATGGATTTTAATGCTGAGACTTTTGTTTTTGTAATCAGGATCTCAATTACATAAAAATTTTGATTTAGATTTATCGGTTAATATATCGGTTATCGGCTTTCAAATATAAAGAATTATCGGTTATCAGTATCGGCCAACATTTTAATATCAGTGCATCCCGAATTTTCATAGCTGAATTAAAAGACCAATGCACTTGAAACACCAAGGTCATGAATTCAATTCCCTCCCAAAAAAAAAAAAAAATCGCTTTAATGCACTGAAACGACCCATCTGTCGAATGCATAAATGTAAATGCCATTTTAAAGAAACTTAGAAAGTTTAAATGATTAAATTATAAGCAAAATAATTAAATTTGTACTTACAAATGTTTTGAAAAAGTTCATAACTGACTTTTCTGCTGCTTTAATGTCCTCTGGTGGGTTATTTTCTTCTGTGACTTCCACAGGACTGGGTTCGAGAGCTTCACTCTCCGGCTCCGGCTCCGGCTCAGGCTCAGGCTCAGGCTCTGTGCTGGTCTTTATGTCCACTGGATCCTATAGACAAATCCAGAGAATTAGCTCTTGGAAATGTGTTACAACCCTTACAGCTGATGTGCAATAGATGCATTGAAATAGGGGCACAATTCCATCCATGCCTCTGCCTACTCGAGCCAGCAGCAACAATCATCCTATTATTAACGCCCGTTTTCCCCCCTCACTCATTGATATTCAGCAATGTGCTGGACTTAAAGTGTGCGTGTGCTTTATCTTACAGTAAAATGTGTCATATTTATAGTATGTGTTTGGCTTGTTATATTTTACTGGCAATCACTTTTAGAGAACTTAATGTTGAACATATTACAGATACAACTGAGATATGGGTGCTGATGACTGGTGTACAGTAGCTCTTCATTAGCTACTAGATGTTATTTGCAATTCATGCAAATTTAAAACAAGAAAAAGACAAAACAAACACTTATGTCTGAGACAGTTACACTACTGGTCAAAAGTTTGGAAAAATTACACTCTAGAAAAATGCTGGGTTAAAAACAACCCAAGTTGGGTTGAAAATGGACAAACCCAGCGATTGGGTTGTTTTAACCCTGCGGTTGGGTTAAATGTTTGCCCAAAGTGCTGGGCAGTTTTATTTAACCCAACTACTGTTTAAAAATTACGGTACTGCTTGCTTAAAATGAACCCAAATTTAACCGTTATTAATAAAAGTTTAATGAATAATAATGAAACAATAATGATTTATTAAATTGCTTATTAATAAATGATCACCTTTTGATTATTATTGTTGCCTCTAGTAATTATGTGTCTGATTTTTTTATTTCCAACCTATTTGGGGTTCGTTTTAAGCAAGCAACACTGACATTTTTAAACAGTAGTTGGGTTAAATAAAACTGCTCAGCATGTTGGGCAAACATTTAACCCAACTGCTGGGTTTGGTTATTTTCAACCCAACTTGGGTTGTTTTTAACCCAGCATTTTTTAGGATGTAGGATGTTTTAAAGTTTTTGAAAGAAATCTTGTGTTCACCAAGGCTGCAATTATTAGATCAAAAATACAGTAAAACAGTAATATTGTGAAATATTATTACAAGATAAAATAATTATTGTCTATTTGAATATATTATAAACTTGTATTCATTCCTGTGATGGCAAAACTGAATTTTCAGCATCATTACTCCAGTCTTCATGATCCTTCAGAAATCAGCTCACAATTTGCATACAAATATTAAGCAGCAAAAACTGTTTTCAACATTGATAATAATAATAACCCTTATTAAAAGCTGAGCACCAATGATAATTGAGCAGCAAATCAGCATATTAGAATGATTTCTAAAGTATCATGTGACTCTGATCATGATGATGCTAAAAATTCAGCTTTGCATCACATTAATAAATTACATTTTAAAATGTATTAAAATAGAAAACAGTTACTTTAAATTGTAAAAAATATTTCACAATATTACATTTACATTTACGCATTTGGCAGACGCTTTTATCCAAAGCGACTTACATTGCATTATACATTTGTATCTGAGTATGTGCAATCCTTGGGATCGAACCCATGACCTTGGCATTGCTAGTGCCATGCTCTAACCAATGAGCTACAGGAAAGCCAATATTACAGTTTTTACTGTATTTTTGATCAAATAAATGCAGTCTTGGTGAGCAGAAGAGACTTCTTTCAGAAACATATAAAATTTATTTAAAAATTTTGATCAGTAGTATTTATAGAGACACAATAATCCAACATGATAAACTATCAAGTGTTATTTTTTGATGTAGTAAGTTTCGACGACACTTTCAGGGACAGTTCATGTTAATTTTGTGTTAATCGATGACAGGCATCTTGAGGAAAGGATTTTGAGTGAATCGCATGCGGTGAGTTTGTCCATGCAGTGCTTTTCTCGTTGAAAGAACATCGTTGTTGTAACTGACCTTATTCAGACATGTGAACTCGTCCGGGCAAACCTCAATTGTGATGTGAATAGTGCTTTCATCAGCACATACATCTACACTGAGTGGCTTATATGAAGCATCTTCTAAAGCCTTAGTGCAAATGGACTTGAGTTGGGAAAGAATTTGAGTAGATTCTGCTGAATTACATTTACTTTTAGTGAGCGCAGGTTCTTCTGAACGTCCACTATGGGCAGAGACGTTCAGTGGTCGAGCCGGTTCCTCAATAATCACCCAACTTTCCTCATCTACAGCTGCCTTTCCATTAGCATCTAAGATGAATTCGAAAGCGGCAGGGGACATTTCTTCTTCAGCAACCAGCACTGGTTCCACAGATGTTGTTAATGGTTCCTCTGCAACAACCAACGACTCCTTGAAATTGTTCCTTAGGACTTCTTCTGTTTCATTTGCATGGCACACTGTTTCTTGTTCCTGAGTAATCTGCAAGATTTCCTCAACAATATCCGCAATTTCTTCAGCAACTAGCAATGGCTCCTCAGTTCCAACGACTGGTTCCTCAATAGGAGACAAGACCTGGACAGTATCAACTGCTAATTTTAAAACCGAAGACATGCCGTGTGCATCAGATTCATCAGCTACTTTCATCAGTTTTTTGGAAATAGGTTCAAGTTCATCAATCAGATGTTGGGTAGCTTCACACACTGGAACGTTCTCACATACTAATTGTTCCCTTTCATCTGATATTATGCTTTCAAAAATTTGAATAAGTTCCTTGTCTTCTAACAAGGCCCGTTCAGCATCCACATTCTTAGGTTCTTCATCTTCTGGAACCTTAGCATCAACCGTTGGTGGTTCTTCAGATTTTTGATGTACCTCACTGGCTTTTCTTGTAACTGGTTTTTCACTTAGTTGTTCTTCAGCAACAGCTACTGGTTCTTGTATAGCGTGCAAATCTGATAGGACCTCCAAGCATGTCTTGGCTTCAACATTCGTGCTAGATGACTCCATCGAGATGTTCTTTGTCAATGAGTTTGGGCTTTCGGGTTGTGCAGGAATGGCGTCAACCATATGCAGTTTAAGCTTCTCCGCAACCTCCTCGAGAATCTCCTTTTGGTCTGAATTAATGAAGACATTATCCTTTTGGAACGAGAAATTGGTAAATGTGAATCAGAATGCACTATTTTTGTGATTTACGAGGATTAGTTGCTACCTAGTGGATGCTCTGCAGAACACTTCAGGTATCCATCCAAAAATAACCATGAGCTAAAGCACAGTTTAATAACAACACGTACGATGTGTTCTAATAACATACTAAAACATTCTTTATTTTATGATGAATCTGTTTCGAGCTTTTTTTACATACTGCATACTACATCCGATGTCAAATAATGGTAACACTTTATTTTAGGGTCCAATTCTCACCACGAACCACTTGCTTATTAGCATGCCTATTACTAGGATATTGGCTGTTTATTAGTACTTATAAAGCACATATTAATGCCTTACTCTACATCCCTTAATTTGACCTAAACTTAGTGTTAGTTCACCCAAAAATGAAAATGATCCCATGATTTACTCACCTTCAAGCCATCCTAGGTGTATATGACTATCTTCTTTCAGATGAATACAATCGGAGATATATTTAAAAATATCCTGGTTCTTCCAAGCTTTATAATGGCAGTGAATGGGGGGTGCGATTTTAAAGCAAAAAAGTGCATCCATCCATCATAAAAGATATCCACACGGCTCCAGGGGGTTAATAAAGGCCTTCTGAAGCGAAACGATGGGTATTTGTGAAAAAAATATCCATATTTAAAACTTTATTAACCATAATAACTAGCTTCTGGCAGATGGTTGTACGCAACGATTTGTGGTGGAAGAGTAACCTCTGACCCGACACATGATGTAATGACGAACGCGGAAGCGCAGAGGAAAACAAAACACCAGTCACGAATAAGAAGTCTAAAATGAGGAATTTTAAAGAGAAATGTTGGAGGATTTCGATATAAGAGAAAAGGGACCTTGAGTTTGTTGCCCAGCCCTATTTGTTTCGCCTAAGCTTACGATACTCCTACATCCTACGTCGTACATCGCGTCAGAGGTTACTCAGTATGGTCGTCCTCTGGAAGCTAGTTATTTTAGATTATTACATTTTAAACATGGATATTTTTCCAACAAAAACCCATTCAGAAGGCCTTTATTAACCCCCTGGAGCAGTGTGGAATACTTTTACGATAGATGGATGCACTTTTTTTTTGGCTTCAAAATCATGTCCACCATTCACTGCAATTATAAAGCTTGGAAGAGTCAGGATATTTTTTTTAAATGTCTCCGTGTTCGTATGAAAGAATAAAGTCATATACACCTTTGATGGCTTGAGGGTGAGTAAATCATGGGGTAATTTTCATTTTTGGGTGAACTATCCCTTTAGCAACTACCTTACTAAATATTAATAAGCAGTAATTAGGAGTTTATTGAGCCAAAAATCATAGTTAGTAAAATAATAAACAAACAACTTTGCAACTTCTACTCACAGGCTGCACGTCAATTTTCAAATCCACCACTGTGACCTGATGTGCGTCGACTGAATCCTTGCTTTCTGATGCAGGTTTCACAGGTTCGTTCTTCTTTTTGAACATTTTACCAAAGAAGTTGGTCGCTTCATCTTCACTGGGCTTTGGGGCTTTTTTGGGCGGTTCTGCATCTTTCACGACTGTCGTTTTTTGCTCAGGTGTTGTTTCCACACGTGCGGGTCCATTGGGTTTACTGCTGTCTACCTCCTCTTTTACTGGTGGTTTTGGTTCATTTTTGATGACCACTGGTGGGGTTTCACTCTTTTTCTCCACCACTGCTTGTTTGCTAGCCACTAGACAAAAGAAAATAAAAGAAATGATGTATGCAATGCACAGGGACACATAATATCTATGCTGCCTTTAGTTATCAATTTGATAATCTTTTTGACCAATAATAAATCAATACACACCCACTTCTTATGGCTTAGGCCTTATTTATATTCAATTTGATGGTCCTGACATTTGAAGGCATGTCCTGAAGTTACCGCCAAAGTTACACAAGCATATTCAACAGGATTGTGCACATGCATCTGCATAAAGTGTGTTTCTGGCCTTATTTCTAAATGCATGCATCTGTTCTGTGGGATATACGTATATCACTCACATCCAGCAAGTCTTTCAACAATCAAAGAGCATGGAAAATGTACTTGTGAGTGCACTTCTCTTCCATAAAGGCTTTGTGAAAGTGTTAGCAACCACAAACTTGCAATGCATACAAAACGCAAATTAAACATTGCTTTATCCACCATGCATCTGGCTACAACACCCAAAGTTTATACAGAGCTTTGCACCATGTTCTCGACTTGCTGAGTTAATCCAAACAATGTGAATGCCAGCAAGTTTAGCTTGAAGTTACTTTTGCAGATCTTTACTTTGGGAGTATGAGGGGACATTTGTTAACATTAGTTAATGCATTGGTTAACATGAACCAACAATGAGCAATACATTTGTTACTGTATTTCCTAATCTTCGTTAATGTTAGTTAATGAAAATACAGTTGTTCATTGTTTGTTCATGTTAGTTCACAGCGCATTAACTAATGTTAACAAGATTTTAATGTATTAGTAAATGTTGAAATTAAAATTAACAAAGATTAATAAATGCTGTATACGTGTAGTTCATTATTAGTTCATGTTAACTAATGTTAACTAATGAACCTTATTGTAAAGTGTTACCATATATTTTTTACAGCATTTATTAAACTTGTTAATGTTAGTAAATAAAAATGTTTATGATAGTTCAAAGTGCATTAACTAATGTTAACAGATACAACTTTTGACATTAAGATGCTATAGAAGTATTGTTTATGTTAACTAATGTAGTTAATTAATGTAAGTTTAGTCACTTAAACAAAATAAATTTGCAGAATATATACATACCAGGTTCGGTTACTTCTGGAGTCGGGACTGCGTGTCCATTCATTTCTCCATTCTGGACTTTTTTCTCAACATTTGTCTGGTAAATGACATTGGTTAGTTTCATGATCTGATGTTATATTATATTTTTGTTTGAATCATTGTGCCTTGGTTTAAATATGCAAAGCTGTCTCAGTAAACACAACACTATCACGTGATCATCTTTAGCCGAGAAAGTCTCACATTTTTAAAGACCTTGCCCACAGAATTATTCAAAGAAAATGGAAAAAGAGTGTTGTAAAAATTTATATAAAATCATTTATAATCTGACTTCATCAAAATTGCTTACGAATATCTACCAAAACAAACACATAGCTGACATGAAGTTACTTGCTACATTGAAAACATTTGCTATATAGAATATTTGTACTTTTAAAAATGTGTTGATGATATTGCAAAAAACAAGCTAACAAGATTATATAAATCTTATATGCTGGAAAAACACCTAAATAACTTTTTTGTATATACATTTAACTTAAAAAAAATATTGATGTTGAAAAATAAAGTTCTGTTAAGATAATGTAATAAATAAAACAATGTTATATGTCAACTACTCACAAAAAGAATAATAATAATAAAAAATGTAATTTACCTTCTGTCGTTTTTTCTGAGTTGATTGCTCGTTCCCCATCTTCACTTCAAGTCAGCAACTGAATCAAATGGCAATGACATTATGCGAAGCACATAGTTATTGAATATTAATATGAGGAAAATACCCACAAAATATTTTTTCCAAAGTCTGTTACAAGAGTTGAATTCACTAAGATCACTAAAAGTGCCACACTGCAAAAAAAACATTTTCTTCCTCAGTATTTTTGTCTTATTTTCAGTACAAATATCTAAATCAAGATGCAATTCCTTAAGAAGCAAAATAAGATTTTTTTATTCAAAGTCTTGTATTCTAAAAATTAAGTGACCATAAACTGAAAACAACAAAAAGTTTGCCAGTGGTGTAAGAAAATAACCGTTTTCCCTTTAAATTAAGTTTATTTTTCTTACCCGATTGGCAGATATTTTTTTAAGCATAAAACAAGACTTTATATCTTAAGTAATTTTGCTTCTCAAGTAAATATATCTTGATTTAAGAATGTTTAGATACTTGAAAACAAGACAAAGGTGCATCGCTGCAGGGTGGAGTAGCTTCTGCCTTGTTTTGTGAAGGTTATAGGTTCAATCCCAAACTGGGATGATAGTTATTAAGATATCAAATAATACTTCTAATTATTATATTACTTAAATACAATTGTACATACTGAAAATATTTGCATTTACCTTTCCACTGTCTTGTGCCCCAAACTGACAATTAAGAGTCTGTGTACAGTTTCCAAACCTCGATTACAGTAATCACCAGCGGTCTGCTATCTGTCAAGCCTGTGTGTGTACACATATACCTGTCCTAAGAGAGGGTGGGGCTCAAAACTTATTACCTCAAGACACTGTGGATGAGACATGGCCTGTGAACCCATTCGCACTGATGAACTCAGCATCATGTCCTTTTGTTTCTCACTGATGAGCTTTTCCACCTAAAAAGTGACAGGATTATAACACATGTCAAAGATAAGGCATCAGATAATATCATCCACTCATTCAAAGAACTGAGACAGAGAAAGTGTCAAGCTGATCTGAGAACAGCTCTCATGGGCGAGTCTGTTTTGTAGGTGTGGTTGGCCCCAAACAGGATGTGTGTAGAGGATATAAAGCAAAAAAAAAAAGTTTATTTGCGCAGTATGACTCTCATCCAGGGCTTGAGTACAGAGTACATGATATCAAGCTTACCAACCTAAGCCTTTATTTATTTAATGATTCCTCACTTGCAGAATACATTATGACAAACACTTAATTGTAAGAGTTAGGGTGTGAATAATGAGAAAGGCTATACAATTATAATATTTTGGTGCCAATTTATGTACACTACCATTCAAAAGTTTGGACAACTGTTTTCAACATTGATAATAATCAGAAATGTTTCTTGAGCAGCAAATCAGCATATTAGAATGATTTCTGAAGGATCATGTGACACTGAAGACTGGAGTAATGATGCTGAAAATTCCGCTTTGATCACAGGAATAAATTACATTTAAAAATATATTCACATAGAAAACAACTGTTTTAAATTGTATTTAAATTTGACTGAAACTCTAGATTTTCAAAGGGTCTCAAACTTCTGGACTTCACTGCAGGTTTATTGATTGGATTATCTGATCTTTACAGCCTGTTAAACTGATCAATTTAAGCTCATCATCAAACATAGATTTTTTTTTTTTTTTGATGTGATAAACCCTGGGTTTGATCAGTCATCAGCTCCAGACTGTAAAATAAATCCTAAGGTGAAGTACCATCTAAATACAACACATTTGTACAATGGATTGCTGTGGACTGTAGGCAAATGTAAGGCTTATGTTTAATGACATGGAAGCTATATTTTGATTTCTAAGGCAAATATTCAGCAAATAATGATATATGGGATGCATTGCAATTCATTTAATTAATTAATCAGTATATTATACTTGAGGTCAAATGTTTGGAATAATTAGGAATATTTAATGTTTTGAAAAATGCCTCTTCTGCTCACCAAGGCTGCATTTATTTGATGAAAAATACAGTAAAAACAGTAATATTGTGAAATATTATTACATTTTAAAAGAGCTGTTTTCGATTTTAATATATTTCAAAATGTAATTTATTCCTGTGATCAAAGCTGAATTTTCAGCATCGTTACTCCAGTCTTCAGTGTCACATGATCCTTCAGAAATCATTCTAATATGCTGATTTGCTGCTCATTTCTGATTATTATGTAATAATATGTAGTTGTGCTTCTTCATATTTTTGTGGAAACCATAATACACTACCATTTAAAAGTTTGGGCTAAGTAAGAACTTTAAAAAAATAGAAATTAATACTTTTATTCAATAAGGATGCATTAAATTGATTCAAGTGACAGTAAAGACATTTATAATGTTACAAAAGGTTCAAATAAATGCTGTTCAGTTGAACTTTTATTCATCAAAGAATCCTGAAAAAATGTGTCAGTTTTCACAAACAAATTAAGCAGCAAAAACTGTTTTCAACATATTATTAATAAATATTAATAATAATTTAGCACCAGTAATAAC
>RJVU01017312.1:2734751-2776186 GCA_003731715.1 Anabarilius grahami
ATTTATATAAACAGTTATTTTAAAATGTAATAATATTTCACAATATTACTTCTTTCAAACACATTAAAAAATCTTAATTATTCCAAACTTTTGAACACCAGAGTATGGAGCTTAAAACTTTTAATTGATTAACAAGACCTAATTTGTAATATGTTATAACAGATTTTGACAATGATTCTCTCATTCTTAGACTATTTGGAAAAAAGAGGAATACTAACTGACATGAATATAAACAGATAAAACAGCAAATATCAAGTTTACTGTATTAATTCAGTGACGTAACCACAGTATAACTGACAGTAAATGCATGTCATTGTGATCCCTGCTTATATTCTTGATTGTTTTATCATAAATTACCAATCTACTTGACCTGTAAGATATTTTTCTTGACATAACATTAATTATTTTCATTGCACGAGCATAAATACAGGCTGTCCTATACAGTATATGCTGATTATCTCCCACGTTTTATTCATTCTCCAATCCTCAGACTGTCCTCTGGCAGTAAATGCAACTATTTGATTCAAACATGGTCGTTTGAGCTGAGGAATCCTCTCGCTTTGCCAAAGTGCACTGTAAACCCTTTAACATCTCATGAAATAAATGCCAACCAAAACACTAATATGTACAGTGCGCCACGTTTTCCTATTCAACAGAAAGCATGACAACGAACAAAGGAGTTGATCAGCAGAGAGTGAGATTTTGTCATGTAAGCGCCGTTCATGGATACAGAGTCACATTGTAAATGTACACACTGGGGGCGAAACGCAAATTCCTCTGTGGTCACTGTGAACTTGATCTGCCACCATGAAAGGAATTCTTGCGACATGTTAACAGTGAAAAACCTTGAAGGCGTTCCATAAAATTATCCAAACGACTAATGTTTTCATTAAATTACAGAATGCAATAGTTTTCATATTTCTCGAATTATAATTTTGGCATGCATACTCAATGTAAATTAATGACAGCTATTAAAAAAGAACCATAAACCAATAGTAATGACAGTCAGGTTGGGAAAAGTGGGGAAAATTATCTCAATATTTGTCTTTGGGCGTAACACTGTTTACAAAAAGGATGTTCAAGAAGTTTCAAGCACTAGCAACCACAGTGAGTTTGTTCAGTCAGGTTGTGTCCACTGTCATTATGTTAACTAAATATTCAACAGCTTGTGTCTGGCTTGACTGTTTTACTTACCACAGGAACATTGGACACTCAGGTCACATGCTTATCCTGAAGAGATAGTTCACCCAATTCTGTCATCATTTCCTGTCTTGCACTTCTTAAAAACATAACAGAAGATATTTTGAGATCCTTTGAAGTTCGGTTTTTCTGCTTAGCAATACAAAGATTCAGTTGTTTCTGAAAATGCATTAGATAAAAGCATATATGAAATCCTAAAATACTTAAATACATGTAGTTTAAAATGACTCAAAAATACATCACAAGCAACTAAAAAATAACCACAACAATGGCAGACTTTAAAGTACTCTAGACAAGTCTGTTATAATGTGTGATTCATATGAGAATGGTCATGTTGAATGTAAGTATACAGGTTTGGCCCTGTGGATTTTTAGAAAGTAAACAAGTAGGCTAGTGTACAATAATGTTTTTAGGGGCAAAACTTGGTTAGGATGGAAATAACAGCTGTATTTTTTTCTGGTTCTTGATATGGCTAAATCTACAGGGTCAACAAAGATAAACAAAAGGTTCATTTTCGATAAACCCAGCTTGGGACATAAAAGTATAAAGTATTTAAGTCTGTGTGGAAATAAATCTAGGCTACTACTGTCCAGAAGATGTCGTAAGAGTTCTGCAAATCCTAACCACAAAGAAACTATGGATTATTTCAAGAAAAACGAAATGCTTGTTAAGTCGGTTATTACAGTCAAACATTATATTTCATTCTTCCTCTCATAAAAGTACTACATTTTTGAAACGGCAACAGAACCACGCCATAAACTCATGAATACCCACGTGCTCCATTCAGGCGCCGTTCACGCGCGTGCACGCAGTCCGACTCCGCTTCCCGTTCAAGATGGCAGCCACCATGAAGAAAGGAGTGGTATGAGTTCACATAAAATGCTTTCTGTCTAGATGCATGACGATTTGTTTTTGCGTGCTTAATAACATGTTAGTGGTGCAGAAATATCTAAATAGGTGCACGAGATAGTTGAGGGACGATGGAGATTATTTATTTTCATTTGCTAGATGGCTAACGTCAAAATTATTCATGATTGTCTGGCATTTTGACATTAAACTCTTATTATTTACGTTTAAATTCATCGTTTTCACGTTCAGCTGTACGTTTTCTTTTGGTTCATAAGTCAATATCTGCTTATGACACTGTATGCTTATATATCATAAGGTTACAGCTTTACGCGATATTATTTTAGGCTTTATTTGAAAATATAGATATTCCTAGATAGAAATGCATCTATGAGTCTAACACACACACACACACACACACACACAAACATATGAGTGGAATTATTTGCTGAGTACTTTTTACATCATATACATTTAATGCCATTATTTAATGTCATTTAATGACACTTCATAAGTTTACAGATACAGGATGCGAAGAAAATTATTGTGTGGCATTATATTTTTTAATGCTTTTTATATAGGACTTTATATAAGTCTTTATATATACACTACCGTTCAAAAGTTTGGGATCGGTACGATTTTTAATGTTTTTAAAAGAAGTTTCGTCTGCTAACCAAGACTGCATTTATTTAATTAAAAATACAGTAAAAACAGGAATATTGTGAAATATTTTTACAATTTAAAATAACTGTTTTCTATTTGAATATATTTCACAAAGTAATTTATTCCTGTGATCAAAGCTGAATTTTCAGCATCATTACTCCAGTCTTCAGTGTCACATGATCCTTCAGAAATCATTCTAATATGCTGATTTGATGCTCAAGAAACATTTCTGATTATTATCAATGTTGAAAACATTTGTGTACTTTTTTTTTCAGGATTCCTTGATTAATAAAAAGTTCAAAAGAACAGCATTTATCTGAAATACAAAGCTTTTGTAACATTATATATTACCGTTTAAAAGTTTGGGGACAATAAGAATTTTTATTTTTATTTTTTTGAAAAGAAATTAAAGAAATTAATACTTTTATTCAGCAAGGATGCATTAAATCATTCAAAAGTGGCAGTAAAGGCATTTATAATGTTACAAAAGATTATATTTCAAATAAATGCTGTTCTTTTGAACTTTCTATTCATCAAATAATCCTGAAAAAAAATATTGTACTCAAATATTTTGTACAATTGTACACAATATATGTTTCTTGAGCAGCAGATCAGCATATTAGAATGATTTCTGAAGGATCATGTGACTCTGAAGACTGGAGTAATGATGCTGAAAATTCAACTTTGCCATCACAGGAATAAATTACTTTGTCAAATATATTTAAATAGTACACAGTTATTTTAAATTGTAATAATATTTCACAATATTACTGTTTTTACTGTATTTTTAATTAAATAAATGTAGCCTTGGTGAGCAGACGAAACTTCTTTTAAAAACATTAAAAATCGTACCGATCCTAAACTTTTGAACGGTAGTGTATCTTTATAAGATTTGTTTATATTGGAATAAATGTGATTTAATGCACAGTTTTGATTTAAAAAAAATCATAACAGGCAGCTGAAGATGTCAATGTAACATTTGAAGACCAGCAAAAGATAAACAAATTTGCCAGAAACACAAATCGGATGTCTGAACTGAAAGATGAAATCGAGGCCAAAAAGGTAAATAGATGGTTTGATTTTTAAACATTTTAGACTGCATTTTGTTCAGGCAGATGCTGATCTTTTTTACTTTTTTATAGAAATCTTTACAGAATTTAGAGGATGCCAGTGATGACATCATGATGTGTGAGGATGATGCAATGCTGATCCCGTATCAGATCGGAGACGTGTTCATCAGTCACTCTCAAGAAGAGACACAGGAAATGCTGGAGGCAGCAAAGGTGACATGACCCAAACCAAACCAAACCATGAGCCTTTACTCGAGCCGTGTGTGTTTTTATGTATCCCGCAGAGCTAGATAGCTGTACGCATTCTGGACCGCAGAATCTGTAAAAGCTTGGAGGTGTTGTAGACTAGTGGATAAAGATCTGGAAAGGTTATAGGTTCAAATCTCATGAGATTTGATTCCATGAACTACAAGCATTGTGTCTTTGAATAAAGACTTAAACTCAGGTTATTGCAAGAGGATGGAAATACTAGGGCTGGGTAAAAAATATTGATTTCTCGATTTTAATCGATTCTCATTTTTACGAACCGATATCGATTCTTAAATCCCAAGAATCGATTAGTCTAGTCTGTTCTCAGTTGATGAATGAACAGAACATGTAGCGCGCCTCCTATCCAATAAATCACAATAATCTTTGTGCTTTGTTACTTTTGATATGAAGCAAAGTCTCAGATTTCAAATGACGTCCATCTTATTATGAGATTCAAAAAATAAATACCATTTTGGCGCTCTTTAATGTGTCGTGACAGATCGCTGTAGCACCTCAGTTAAAGAGAAGCGGCAGCGCATGTGAACATCCTCTCCTCCACTTTAATACCAGTTACAGCGCGAAATAAACATGAATAAACATCTGAAGATATGTTAAAATATACAGTACAACTTACCGAAATCCGTATCGTGTCTCGTGTAATAGCTCAGTGTTTCAACCGCGAAAAGATGTCAATAAAACAGCTTGTAAACAATGTCACATAACGTCACATTTACCTCAGAAAAACATTTTCAGTGACCATAAACTCATTAGTCAGCTAGAAAAGGAACTCTAGAAAGCAGCATTTTGATAATTATAGCTATGCACCTTTACATATTCATTATAATGTTCTTCAATATTTAATGCATGTTTGAATAAATCAGTTATGACAGCTGCAATTTAAATGTTTATATTTAAAAAAAAAAAAAACGAATTGGAGTAGAAATATGATTATGTAATTCTGAACTTTATTTATAATAAAAACATCATTGAGTGTAATTTAAGTGTTTGTATATAAATAAGTTAATTTAACCTTCAATATTATTATAGTAGTACCAACTGACTTTTTGAAGAAAATTTGCCATGTACTGTATCTGAAATACTACATCCAAAATAATCGATATCGAATCGAAATAGTAATTGAATCGAAAGCATGTGAATAGTAATCGAATCAAATCGAATCGTGAAAACTGTGTCAATACCCAGCCCTATTACTTAGTTCTGCTGACCATGAAACTGTATTATGCTTTATTATATAAAAATACTTTTTTTTGCTCATATTATCTAGTTATTTTCCCTTGCATACTTGCAGCAAATCGAGTACAAAGCAACCTAACACAAAACGGTTGTTGTTGGATGACCCAACTGGCTTCTAACTTTCTTTGCTTTGCAAAACCAATTTTTACTTGCATTTCTTGCTTGCCGAGTGTTCAATTTGAACCCAACATTTCCATACTGATATTCTGGTATCCACAGGAAACTCTGCAGGATGAGATCAAAGCTCTGGAGGGTCGTGTGTCATCCATACAGGAGGTCCTTGGAGATTTGAAGGTTCAATTATATGCCAAGTTCGGAAACAACATCAATCTAGAGGCAGAAGAGAGCTGAAACCTTACACATGTGGACTTGACCTCACAGACTGTCATTCTCCAACAGGATATGACATTTCTACTCTAACAAGAAGTTCTTGCCCTGTTTACTCTGGTGACGTTTGTTGCATTTCACATGTTGTTATGTTTAGTGAATTATCTGCAAGTGGTTTTGGGGCTGGGTCAATGAAGCATCCGGGAAGAGAGAAAGAGAGGCGTTGATGTAAAAGTAAAAATAAAAAAAAAGAGGCAAAACATTTACATTGTTTCTTTCTGTTTCATTTTTTTCTTCAGTGGATGCTTATTATTGACACGATTAGCATAGTGGTTAAAGTTTTGAGCAGGTTCTAATCCTTCGCGTTTCAGCTCAAATATACCCATAGTGCCCTTGATACAGACATTTAACTTCAGGTTATTGTACTGTGAGTTGCTTTGTATAAAAGTGTCAGCTAAATGATGTAGTAGTGTAGTAAACCCAAGGTCATTTATTTATTGTTTAATGAAATTTAATTAATATTTAATTTATTTTAAAACTTACATTACCATTCCAAAAAGTTGAGGTCAGTGAGATTTTTTTCTTTTAAAGAAATTTATATTTCCATTTAGCTAGTATGCATTAAGTAGATGACAAATACATTTATAATGTTACAAAATATTTCAAATAAATGCTGGGGGTTTTTTTTTTACTTTCTATTATCAGAAAAATCCTCATCAAAGAAATGTATCACAGTTTCCACTAAAAAAGTATTAAGCAGCACAACTGTTTTCAACATTGATAATGATTAGAAATGTTTCTTGAGCAGCAAATCAGCATATTAGAATGATTTCTGAAGGATCATGTGACACTGAAGACTGGAGTAATGATGCTGAAAATTCAGCTTTACATCACAGGAATAAATTACATTTTAAAATAGATTAAAAAACAAAAAACATACTTTTAAATTGTAACTATTTCACAATATTACAGATTAAATCAATTTGATCAAATAAATCCAGCCTTGGTGAGCATAAGATACTGGTAGTGTGTATTTTAAATTATCTTATATGTGAAATAGTGATATATATAACTTTTTTTTTTTAATTGCTAATAGTAATTAAATGTAATATTTACATTTCATTTCAGCAGATGATTTTATCCTATGCAGTTTACAGATTTGAATCCAAATTAAGAAACATTCAATTTGAGTACTAGAATAGAGCAGCATTTGTTTAAATTTTTCGATAGGTTTAAAGTTGTGAAGGGAAGTTCGGATCATTTTACTGTCTTGAATCTTTGAGTCTCGTTCAGCAAGATGAAAGTTTTTTTCAAGTCATTTCATTAATTTCAGCAGAATATAATTAAAACGTTAAATGCTAATAGCCAAATTCCCCAACATCAACTTATGAAAACATTGAACACATTTAGAATAAGAAAAAACTATAAACAGAAATTAGTTCACCAGAATGGAGTCTTTGGGTCTGAGTCGTTCGTTCATCACGTTATGGAAAATAACTATTATGACACAAATTCACAAATTTATAAATTGTAAGAAATTTGAGACCAGAAATGCATTACGTAGGGTAAATGGAAGAGTTAATAAAAAAAAAAAAAAAANCATTTTCAAGTCATTTCATTAATTTCAGCAGAATATAATTAAAACGTTAAATGCTAATAGCCAAATTCTCCAACATCAACTTATGCAAACATTGAACACAATTAGAAAAAGAAAAAACTATAAACAGAAATGATTAGTTCACCAGAATGGAGTCTTCAGGTCTGAGTCGTTCTTTCATCACGTTATGGAAAATAACTATTATGACACAAATTTATAAATTGTAAGAAATTTGAGACCAGAAATGCATTACGTAGGGTAACTGTAAAAGTTCATTTAAAAAAAATTTTTTTTTAAAAACGATGTGCTTGTTTGTTAGGAAGGTTGGGAATTATTAACTCATTTCTGGATGTCACGTCTCAGACCCAAAGAGGTGAACTAATCATTTCTGTTTCCTGTAGAGACTGCATAGCCTCAAGCCCCGTTCACACCGCCAGCGACTTTTTCGCTGCAGGTCGCTAGTCTCCGTACTGTGAAGCCGCTTGTGGGCGTTCCTGCTGTCGCTCTAATGTCATTGGTAGACTGCACGTCTGATCATATCTATAGAAAATGCAATTACAAATGATATATAAAACTAAGAAATCATTCTAATTTGACAAGGAATTAGGTTTAAAATAATTAAAAGTAACATTCTGCTGTTGTAAATCATTAACTATATTAACGATCGATCTATCAACAAATTAAACTCACTCATGCTGTCATAAATTACTATAACATCATTCGAATTTGAAAAATAATAAATTTTATTGTCCCTAATAATCAACATAATGCATGGGGAAACTGTAATATGAACTGCAGCAGTGCTAAACTCCTCACAGCATCATATAATTAACTATCAATGTATGAATCAAACTCACAAGATATCATTTTATTATATCCATGTATGTGGTTATACAGTCAAATCATATAAAACAGTGAAATCGCTCCAGAACTGTTCCTGTCTTGTCTTGCCTGCACTCGAGATGGTGACGTGAGCTCCAGAGAGCCTTAAAAAATTGAGCATTAAAAATCTGACACTCATGCGTTATTTGCACAATATGTTTCTTTAGAGATGTTGGTCTGGTCCCTGCTGGAGCAGGAGTGATGGCACTGAGAGCGTGTGAGTGTGACCTGACCCCGCTAATAAAATCTCAGATAAATGAATGGAGTTCGAGGCTTTGGTGGCCGAACCCTGGAGAATCCAGTTCTCAATTCCTGTTCCTTCATTCTCTTTCTTAATTTTTTTATTCCCTTCTTCCTTTCCTTACTTGTTTCTTATTTCTTCATTTTCTGCACTCCTTTCCTTCTTCCCTCACTGCATTCCTTCTGGATTTCTGCCATATTTACTTCTTTTTCTTCCTTCATTTCCTTTCTTACCTTCTTCCTTTATTTCCTTCCTTCATTTTCTTGTTTCCTTCTTCCTTAATTTCTTTCTTCCATCATTTCCTTCCTTTTCTTGTTTCATAATTTACTGATCTTTCTTTCTTTTTTCTTTCTTTCTCCTCGCTGCGTTCCTTTATTCCTTCTGCATTTCTGCTATATTTCCTTTTTTCTTCCTTCATTTCCTTTCTTACCTTCTTCCTTAATTTCTGTCGTTCCTTTTCTTGTTTCCTTCTTCCTTCATTTCCTTTTCTTGTTTCATTTTTCCTTAAATTTTACTTTTAACTTTTCTTTCTTTCCTTTTCTTTCTTCACTTCCTTTTCTTGTTTACCTCCCTCCTTCCATATTCCTTCATTTCCTGCTGTCCATTCATTCATTCCTTCTTTCTGTTGCTTCCTTTTTTCCTTAATATCTGCTTTATTTCCTCCCTAATTCCTTCTTTCCTCCCTTCCCTTTCTTCATTAATATCCTATATGTTCCTTCATTCTTCATTTTCTGCTCTCCCTTCCTTCTTCCCTCACCGTGTTCCTTCTGCATTTTTATTTGCTTCTTTTACTTCCTTTCTTTCTTTCTTTCTTGGTCCTATTTTCCCTCTTGCATCATGTCTTTTAATTATTATACTTAAGAGCTTGTTATTTATGTGTTAGTTTCAGTAAACACTCCGTTTAGCTGCCAGACACTGAGCTGTTGTTATAAGTATCAGTGCTCAAGTGATAGTCATGATTGTAAATTACACTGTATGGGCCTTTTGCAGTTAAATCAACCATGCTTAACTCAAGAGTGTTATTTGTCCAACTAAAGATTTTTCTTTGCACTTTTGTGTATCTACCTTTTTATAGATTTGAATTTTATATTTTCTGAAGAAATGTAAGTGGTGTTTGCAGGGTTTTTAAGTGTTTTTTAGGACATGCTACATGCTATAGGTGACTTCTTATTGGCTTATTAGTCTCTATGATATTCTCAAGTCTCTTCAATGTTAGTCTATTGCAGGGTTCGGCAACCTATGGCACGATGATTACCTCAGAAACTTACAAATGGCACTTCTTGACAAAAAGGTTGCCAACCCCTGGTCTATTGGATTTTTTGCCCGTTTTAGCATCTACACTCTTTAAGTTTCTTCATTGGCATCAGTAGAAGAACCTTTAACATCCATGGATGCTTTCCACTGCACAAAAAGATTATTGAAATGTTCTTCAGTTCACACTAAGAAAAAAAAAAAAAAGCCTGAAAGGTTCTTTGGGGAACCAAAAAACCTTTTGGAACCTTTATTTTTAAGTGTGTCCCAGGTGAAAATTGTAAGTTTGATTGTTTAAAAATGTAGCACAAGTGAAGTGACACAAACTTAAAAGAATTAGTAATTACAAATTCTGCTGCAAGGTATGATGGTTTGTAATGCACATCCACATTCTTTCCACTGGGAGTCTCTGTTTCTCAAGTAATTTCATTCCAGGCGTATTACTAGACACTACTACCGGATGCTCACATCAGATAGTCTATGGGGGTTACATCGAAAGGTCGCCACCACCAAATCAAGATTTCTGATTGAATCTCTCATTCTAACAAGCTGCTTAAAACGTGTCTTGTTTATACATTTTGATCACAGCGCAGCGTTATTGCCTACAAAACAGATGGCAAACGCATGGTGCGCTGTGCCGCCCATGGGAGAAGAACCACAAATCTGTCACCCAGTACTCTTTCTTTTCCTCTGGGGAGTTTGTAGCCATCGCTTAGTACCTCCCTTGACTATAAAACCGTACAGAGATGTATCACACTTGCTTCTGTTTGTGTCAGAGGTAATCTCAATTGCCAAGGAACAAACATCACTAATTTTTAATGCTGCATGCTGCTACTTGTGGATTATTTAGCAGGATAAGAATCCCTGGTCTGCAATTGGTGTGCTTTCTCAGTGTTGTCTTCAATCCTTATGGGGACTTTGTAGTATCTGAATAGATTATATTGCTCATTTTGAAATATGAAACAGTTTAGAACAGACTTTTAAAAATATTTTTTAATTCACACCTATAAGAAATAATTTGTGGAAGATATACTGTAAGAAATGCAGCAATCCATCTCAAAGGCAAATCTGATAGGTTGCGTAATGAACTTCGTCTTTTACATTTCTAATGCACTCAGCAGGGGTGTTCAGTCCTAGATCTCTATCTACCTGCAGAGATTGTGTTTGGAATTTCTAATTTCAGTGCGTTTGAATGTCGTTTGAAGTTGTATTTTTGAATTTGAAATTCATGCTCTGATTCAAATCTAGTGCTCTGATTTCGCTCCAATGATGTACAGAGCAAATTAACTTTTAAGCAAATAAAATGCATCATATTTTGCTGAGCCAACAACATTTTTTGGTCCCCATGAGGAAAACAGACTATAAATCATACTATTTTTTTTCTTAGTTATTGTTTGTTTGGTAGGTTGGTTGTGTTTTTTTTTGTTTTGTTTTTTTAAATAAGGGGCTGTTTACACAACACCGTTTTCAACAAAAAACGCAAAACTTTTTATGCATTTTGGCTGTTCATTTACATAACGCCGTTTTGGTGGCCAGAAAACAAACTTTTGAAAACGATTCCATTGTCATCTCAGTGTAAACTTCAAAAACGCAAATCTGTGAAAACGGTGACGCCATGCACATGCGTATTGCGTGTTTAGTCTATCCACCTTATTTTTCAATGCAAAGGTAAGGTGTTTTCTGTGAATGTGCGAGACTTCCGATTTATTAGCCGCTATAGGGAAATAACGAGAAAAATATCGAAGTGCAGTAAATTGTAAAAAATAAGCTGGATATGCATGCGCGAGTGCTCTGTAAAAGAATGTATGTGCAGGAGCGTAGTCTTTCTTTACAAAGTGACATCGCCAACTACTTGTCTGGCATGCGTAATACAGCATTTTTAGTCATTTTCGCAGATCCGTGTGAACGGGGATAGTTTTGATGATGTTTTCCGTTTTTAGTACATCATTGTCATGTAAAAAATGGCAGAAAGTTTTCTGTGAGGGTGGTGTTTAAGGTTAGGGTATAGAATATACAGTTACAGTATGAAAACAATTATGCCTATGAAAAGTCCTATTATCAGAAAAATCCTTATCAAAAAAATGTATCACAGTTTCCACAAAAATATTAAGCAGCACAGCTGTTTTCAATATTGATGATAATAATCATAAATGTTTCTTGAGCAGCAAATCAGCATATTAGAATGATTTCTGAGGGATCATGTGACACTGAAGACTGGAGTAATGATGCTGAAAATTCAGCTTTGATCACAGGAATAAATTACATTTTAAAAGTGTAATTATCTTAGACTATTGTTACTTTTACTGCATTTTTTGAGCTGTGGTAGTAAGTATAAAGTCTTCATTTGAAAACCATATCAACCCCAGACTTTTTAACGATATTGTACATGTGAATAAACCAGTTTGAACACAATGATGATAGCAGATGTTGAGGAATAATAAACTGGTAGGTTTTATTATAGAAGCAGCAGGAACACCATCCATGCAGGTAAGCAGTGCAGCGATCATAAAACAATGGAGTCTTTGATGATGATAACTGGTTTTGTCTTACAGATGATCCAGGCACACACACACTAGAGGAAGCATATGAGACGAGAAGATGACTTGGAACGAGGTAACAGTGTGTGCTATATAGTGCTTGTGATGAGGGCTGATGAGTGACAGCTGTGCCAGGGAGGATCATGGGGAATGCAGTCTGTGACATTATGCACATTGTATATATTGATATAAATTTCATTATATTAGGGTGCGTTTACACGACAACGATGTACTAAAAACGAAAAAGTTTTTTCTTTGCACAGACGACAACGCTGTCAAAGTGCACGTTTTTGAAAACGATACCATTGTAATCTCCGTGTACACTGCAAAAATGCGAATCTGTGAAAACGGTGAAGGTTAGATCAGTCAATTTTGCAGATGCGTGTGCACGGGGATAGTTTTGATAACGTTGTCATCTGTACAAAGAAAAAACTTTGTCATTTTTAATACATCGTTGTCATGTAAACGTACCCTAAAAACAGAAAACGTTTTGTGTTTTAGCTGTTCATTTACACGGCACTGTATATATTGATAAAAATTTCATTATATTAGGGTACGTTTACACGACAACGATGTACTAAAAACAAAAAAAGTTTTTTCTTTGTACAGACGACAACGCTGTCAAAGTGATCCCCATTCACACCTATCCACGAAAACGACTAAAAACGCTGCATTATTCATGCCAGGCCAGTAATTGGCGAAGTCATTTTGTAAAGTAACACTATGTTCCTATAAAGCAGGGGTGTCCGAACTCGGTCCTGGAGGGCCACTGTCCTGCAGAGTTTAGCTCCAACTTACCTCAACACACCTGCCTGGAAGTTTCCTGTATGCCTAAAAACCTTGATTAGCTGGTTCAGGTGTGTTTAATTGTTGTTGGAGCTAAACTCTGCAGGACAGTGGCCCTCCAGGAGCAGGATTGGACACCCCTGCTATAAAGGGTATGCACGTGATGTCACCGTCGGCTGTGGTTATGCCCACCGAGTGGCAAAAAGACTGAATGGCAGCATTGGTTTTCAGCATGAATGCTGCGAAAAACACATTCAAAACGGGAAAGAGCTTTGCAATTGACTGTACAAATAGATTTGACAAGAAATCTGAGGGACATTTTTACAGACTGCCAAAAGCTAAAGAAAAGAGAAGCAAACGGATCGCTGCAATTCACAGAAACAACTGGACTCCAGGCAGCGAAACGTCGATTTGCAGTTGATTTTTGGGGTAAAATTATACCCTGTATATTGTATCATTATATATTGTATTGACAACTCATTAATTAAATATTTGCCATCTTATATTCTGCATAATTGGGTGTTTTTAAATAAACACTGACAAAAACTACACAAGTTTTAGGACTGGATGATATATAACATTGATATAAGTGATCACCCGGATTTAGACCTACCTATATTGTATTTATATAAAGCATTCACAGGCAAATTTGCTTTATATATTTCCCCTGCGTCAAAATCAGGCACATATAAATGTCTGGAAACACGATTCCTGGCTGCATGTCAATATCCACGGATTACTGGATCTTTGGTAAGTTGTAACAGGAACACTATCGAGTCGAACCTTTAGTTTAATCGTTTGTTTTACTCGTGTTTTTACAGTTTCCCCAATTAAATCCAGTCATGCAGCAGGCTCCTTTGCCACTCAGTCCGGATCAGGGGTTGTGTTCCGGCGGGAAAGTGATGTCAATGCATACCCTCTATAGACTAAACATGTACTACGCTTGCGCATGACGTCACCGTTTTCACAAATTTTAGTTTTTGTTGTTTACATGGAGGTGATAACGGTACCGTTTTCTAAAACTTGCATTTGCAGGCCCCCAAAACGGCATTGTCATGAAAATGAACGGCCAAAACACATTACAAGTTTAACTTTTTATTTGAAAACGGTGTTGTGTAAACGACACCTTATACTAGATGTTTTGCTAGAGCATAATCTTTTTTGGACTGACTTAAAAATACAACTTTTTTGGTCTGTTTTTCCCTGTCTGCTGCATTTGACAGTTGCTACTGGGGGATTTGGACTATGTAAATTCCCTGTGTTCAAAACCAAGCTCTCTATTGGTAAAAGCTATATACCATGGGTGGTGAACGTCGGTCCTGGAGAGCCACAGTCCAGCAGAGTTTTGCTTCAACCCTAATCAAACACACCTGAACAAGCTAATCAAGGTCTGAAGGGTTACTAGAAAGATACAGGTAGGTGAGTTTTTACCAGGGTTGGAGCTGAACTCTGCAGGACTGAGGCTCTCCAGGACCGGAGTTTGCCACCCCTGCTATATATTGTACTTTAAGTATGCAGTATAAGTATGTGAGTTAGCACAACCACTCGAAATTTTCATAAGGGTGTATGAAGCATGTTTAAACTGTGTGAAGATGACTTTTCTTTGCAGCTAGCATATTCATACTGACAGTGCAGAATATGCTCGCAAAACAGCAAATCCAACAGTCTTCACGCACTTGACGGAAAAAACCCGTTTACTTGACATCTCACGTAGAAGAGATTATGACAGCCTGACATGTACGGGAACGCTGGGGGATTTGTGGCAGATTATAAACCTTGGCCCACTGCTGGATGTGGCATGGAAAAGAGCTCAGGGACACGTGATACGACGTGCGGCGTGGGCCGCGTAAAGGAACTCATTGAGGATTCGGCGTGAAAGAGGCGCTTCGTTGGTCCAGATGGACTTGCAGCGAGGAAGCAATCACTGGCAAGGACTTGGAGATGAATTCATTTGCCAATAATTACATTTCAATCACCGCAGCTTGGGACGCTCTGCTAGGATGCTGAGGGCTTGCTGAATGAAGTCATATTAATGTGTGTTTGAACTTTGCAGGGAACAAAGTCTTTGAAACTGTTTCAGAGCCGTGACTGTCATTATTATTAGTCTGTCATTGCCTTTGGGAGAGCGAGTGTTGTTTTAAAGGGATAGTTAAACTTTTGTCACTATTTACTCACCCTCATTACTTTCTTTCTTCTGTAGAGCAGGAATGGAGGACAAATATCCTGGTCATTTTTTGTCCATATAATGAAATTCATTGGGAAACTGAAGCGTTCAAGCTCCAATGAAAGGGCCATGAATACGGGTTTCGATCAACATGAGAGTAGGGGGCTTTTTGTTTAAATGTAAAAGCGAAGACTTATGTATTGAATATTTTTGTCATTCTCTGGTGACTCGGTCTTCCCTCATCACCGAAGTGACACGCTGATCATTGTTTTCGGTTTGGACCGCATCCATTTACAAGCTCCACCGGTCCTCTTTCTCTGTCTCTCTCTCTCTTTTCCAAGGGCAGATATCCAAAGTCTTTCTGATTACAAAATCACTGATCATTTTGACTTCGGTAAAGTTGGTTTTATATTCGCACATTCGGACATCCGTATTCAATAGCTTGTTAATCACACTACATTGGACATTCAGTGGACATTCACAAGTAAATATGCCATTAAAACAANTTCCCTCATCACCGAAGTGACACGCTGATCATTGTTTTCGGTTTGGACCGCATCCATTTACAAGCTCCACCGGTCCTCTTTCTCTGTCTCTCTCTCTCTCTCTCTCTCTCTCTCTCTCTTTTCCAAGGGCAGATATCCAAAGTCTTTCTGATTACAAAATCACTGATCATTTTGCCACTGCCCCGCATTTGATTCATCCTCAGCATAACATTACCGAGACTGGGCTTCCACTCCGTAAACCCATCCAGTTAGTCTAGTCACATCAAAAGTTCTACAACAAGCAACTTTCCTGCTCACTTCTCAACAAACACAGACAGTTTTCTGTGAGCCTGCATACAAATATGAAATAAACACTAAATCCAAATGCACTGAGCATTGTTTAGCAACTTGATAATAACTGAGCAAAGTTCAGAAAGATTTTTGTTTTGAAATCTTTGTCTTCTGGGGGTTCAAAGCAGCCTAGAAAACCGTATTGTAAAAATGTTGGTAATACTTTGCAGTAACGTTCAGTTTGGTATCTTGAACCAATGAGCAATACTTACTTTGTAAAAATGTGTTGTTCATGATTTAAAGGTTTAGTTAATTTATAATCCCATAATTTACTCACCCTCAAGCCATCCTAAGTGTATATGACTATCTTCTTTCAGACGAACACAATCGGAGATATATTTAAAAATATCCTTGCTCCTCCAAGCTTTGTAATGGTTGTGAAGGGGACACCAGATGAAGCCAAAGTAATGCATCCTTCTATCATAAATATAATCCATATGGCTCCACGGGGTTAATAAGCGAAGCGATGCAATTTGTAAGACAAATATCCATATTTGAAACTTTTAACTATAATAACTAGCTTCTGGCAGATGGCCGTACACATCACACGATGCATGACATAATGACGCAGAAGCTCAGAGGATAGAGCAAAACAAAACACCGGTCACGAATTAAAAGTCTAAAACGGAATTTTTAAAGAGAAATGTCGGAGGATTTCGATATAAAAGAGGAGCTTGAGTTTGTTGCCCAGCCCTATTTGTTTGAACAGCGAGAGGCGTCTAAGCTTACAATACATTTACATCCTGCATCATACGTCATGTTAAGCCTTGTTTAAGCTTCGTTTACACTGCACGCGTGCGCGGCGCGTTACCGTTCGTTCACACCGCCGCCGGCGAGAGCGTCAACATTCGACATGGCCGCCCTGCCAACAACGCTGTACTGTTCGTTCAAACCGCCGCCGGCGGGAGGGTCAAAGTAAATGACAAGTTGTGGCAACAAATCGGAATCCTCTCAAGCGAGGAACTCTACATTCCGATTGGTTGCCGCCGAACCGCGTCATATAGCTCATTACCATAAAGTTGACTTGATTTCAACTCTCCTCGACGGTCTCACCGTCCAAGACGCGCCGCTCTCGCCGGAGCTCGCCGCCAGCTCTCATTGAAAATGAATGACTTAAGCCTCGTTTACACTGCACGCGTGCGCGGCGCGTTACGGCTGCGACGCGGGTACCGGAGCTGATACGCGGCCACTCTAGTCAATGCTGCTTCATGAAGCTTCGAAGCTTTGAATCAGTGGTTCAGAGCGCCAAAATCACAGGATTTCAGTAAACGAGGCTTCGTTACGCCATAAGTGTTTTGAAACTTCAATAGTTCACGTGACTTTAGCCGTTTAATGCACGCTCCGAACCACTGAATCGAAACAAAAGATTCGTAAAGCTTCGAAGCTTCATGAAGCAGTGTTTTGAAATCGTCCATCACTAGATATTTTTGAATAAAGTCGCTATTTTGTTATTTTTGGCGCACAAAAAGTATTCTCGTTGCTTCATAACATTAAGGTTGAACCACTGTAGTCACATGAACTGATTTAAATATGTTTTTAGTAGCTGGGCATTGAAAAAGGGAGTGTTATTGCTGGCGATGCAGTCCTCACTCAGCCATCAAATTTGATCAAAAATATCTTAATTTGTGTTCCGAAGATGAACGAAGGTCTCACGGGTGTGGAACGATATGAGGGCGAGTAATAAATTACATAATTTTCATTTTTGGGTGAACTAACCCTTTAAAGTATAGTGTTGTGTCACAACCATTATGATGTGCCCGAAGCAGAATACCCCCAGGCTTGGTTATAGTTTTAGTTGTCAATAACAACATTGCTATGAATAAGCAACCTATACGTGGCTGTGTGTACCAGCCAAACCTTCACCCCTTGTGCCCGACCAGGTCAGATATCACACTGTGCTTTCATGCTGGGTTTGAGTTTAGGGACGTTTTCCTCTCACCTGCTGATTTCATCCTCCTATGATGACTCATGTGCGCCTCCTGATGCTGTGGTCCAGCTTCTGTGAGAAAGGAAGCAAATGCATTTTGAGAACATCCCCAGCGTGTAATCAATCAAAGTTCCTCTTTGTATCAGTCATCCATTGCTATTAGAAATGAGCTAAACTGATTAGAGGGAAAGCACAGAGAACTTTTATCATCTGTCTCTCTCTCTCTCACACCATTCTCTCCCATCTGCAGCGCTCTGAGACAAAGCACTATTGGGTGTGAGGGATAAAACATTAATCTTCTTTTAGTAAGTGTGGTAACTGCTTTATTCCCGTGAGCTGGCCAGCGGCTGCCTGGGCGACTGCTTCCTCCAAATATGTTTTCTGCTCACTTATGGTCCTATACTGTGGGGCACAATGGGTTAGAAGTTTCATTTTCACATATTAGTGCATTACAGATGTATGCTGAGTGTTTCGTTTCTTGATAAAGATTTAGAATGTTTTCTTTACTCTAGTAGTCAGCAATGAGAGCAGTAAGAAATGGTCTTAAACCAAAGAAATAACCTATAAATGAAAATTCTGTCATCGTTTATTCACCCTCATGCTGTCAACTGAACTTGTTAACTTGCTTTGATATAATTTACACACAACCAGATTTGCATCAAAACTGCATCTGATGCTCAGGATACTGACAAATTTGTCCCAAACATTTCTGTATATTCAGTATGTCCTCCATGTGAACGAGTACATTGCTTAGAAATGGAAAGATATTTCATGATAGATGGATATCATTAAGGCCCCCTTTCACTTGGCATTAATTTTTAATTAACATCTGGAAATTCTTTAGCCGGAGTCCATTTACACCTTGCATCCCACACAGCAATAAATTATTTTCTTCCTCATTATTTGTGTCCTATTTTCCAGTACAAATATCTAAACATTCTAAATACATTTACTAGAGATGCTAAATAATAAGATATATTTCTGGAGTTTTCCAGAAAAAAAGAAAAGAAAAAGAAAATCAAAATTAAGTTTTGCTGAAAACAAGAGAAATGTCTGCCAATGGGGTTAGAAAAATAAACTTGTTTTAATTTTAAGTTCAATTTTTCTGACCCCATTGGCAGAATTACATGTTTTTGACAGAATTTTTAATAAATTGATTATATTTTCAGGTACCAATAAGACTAGTTCAGATAGCTCTGTTTAAATGAATAATTAAATGCATTCTGCAGATTTTCTCCCAAATGTTTCAGTGATCCGATCACAATGCATTTATACCTGGCTTTTAATATGGCCATGTGCTTTCCGACTGTAATTCGATCACCGCGAACGCTTGT
Source organism: Anabarilius grahami (assembly GCA_003731715.1). Lineage (NCBI taxonomy): Eukaryota > Metazoa > Chordata > Actinopteri > Cypriniformes > Xenocyprididae > Anabarilius > Anabarilius grahami. The sequence continues at coordinate 2,753,916 of RJVU01017312.1, forward strand.
TCATGTGAGGTGTAAAGTTGTGTCTGTTTTTGTTTTGTACTGTTTTACTTTGTTGTGAAAGTAATTTTACTTTGTTCTGTCCAGTGGAAAGCAGCATTACTTCTTCCAATAAACACACAATCCTACAGTCAGTTGTTGTCCAATAGATGACCACTGTGAGAAGGTTGACTGGTTTGTAACCCCAATATCCCTGAGCATCTGATGGTCGGCTGTAACATCTGCTGTCTCATTTGCCATTCTAATTCAAATCCCACGTGGCTGAAATAGGGAGAGAGCGGACTAATTGACACAAATTGCAGCACTCTTTTTCAAGAGTTGTTTTCAGAAATATTTACGGTCACATCACACAGAGGTCATTGCTCACGGACACTTACTGATAAAGAGTTATATTAATAGAGTTAGATTTAACTATAGAGGGCAACAGTTGGGTTCTGCATGGAAGTAAAAACTCCATTCATTTTCTCTGTATGGAAATGTATTTTTAATGAAAACTTATAAACCTTTAAAAACAGACCTACAGTGAGCTACGAGGTTGTTAATGGATGGTATTTGCTTCTGTTGAAGCCGTCATCCCATATTTTATTTATTTATTTTTTAAATAACCATGTTTAATAGAGGAATTCACAATGAAAAACTACATTACCCATCATGCTGTACAGAAAATTCCACCAATAAGAGTGTTGCGACAAGCAACATGCAGATCTCGTTAGCGCCGCCCCCTCCTATGAAGCAATGCAAATGACATAATCAAGTCTTATACACTCGAAATCCTTAAATATTTGTATATATATGCATATTTTGTAACAAACTTTAAATATATTGTTTTTATATATAAAATCAACATTTGTAAATGAGTAGTATTTCTCCATTGTTTTTAATTTGATTATGCTGTTTGCAATGCTTTGTAGTTCTTTATATTACTAAAGCCGTTAAGAAAACAGTCTTGTACCTTAGTTTTTTTGTCCGATTTTCAAATATTTTTTTGCTTCAAATCAAAGTTTGTAATGTTATGATTCTTGTCGTAGCTGGATGACTTGATTCATGGCTTATGACGCTTTAACAAAGACTTTTTTTTAAATTCCCATGGGAGAAATAAATGAAAAAAAAATGATTCCGGAACCAACACTGCTGAAGAAGTGGACGGGCACTATTGCACTCTATTTCAGTGATAGTTCACCCCAAAATTTAAAGCGATAGTTAACCCAAAAGTGAAAATTCTGTCATAATTTTCTCACCCTCATGTTGTTGTAAATCAATATGACTTTCCTTCTGTAGAACACAAAATGCGAAATTCTGAATATTTTTTCAATAACAATAAATATGAACCAGAGTTTTTAAGCTTAAAATAGGATGCAGTTCTGTAAAAAATAAATAAGTAAAATAGTCTTTATGATTTTTGCACTATATTCCATGTTTTTTTTGTTTCAGCAGCTTTGTGTGAGAAACAGACCAAAGTCACTAAAATCATTTAATAACTCAATAAGAATTGAATTTGACAATCAGATCAGTCTTTGTGAATGATTCATTCAGACTGGCTTTGTGAACTGGATCAATCAATTCATTGAAAAGATTTGACATAGATTCGGACATAGCATCTTCTGAGTTGGAATATAGTGCACAAATCAAAAGTAACACTTTTATGGTGCTGCTTTGTCATTTTTAAAGCCCTCATCACTTTCATTTAAACGAGCAGCCAGGATATTTTTTAAAGGGTTAGTTCTTTGGAACACAAATTAAGATCTTTTTTTTAATGAAATCTGCGCGTTAACGAGAGCACCACGACGCATCCGTGTTGTTGGCGCGAGAGCAGACATTGTTGCATGAACGCGGGTTGGAGATATTGGAGAATGTTTTGTAAATTATGTTTGTTTTTTTGCACAAAGCACCGGCGTCACTTCATAAAACTAAGGTTAAACCACTGGAGTCACATGGATTACTTTAATGATGTCATTACTACTTTCTGGGTCTTGAAAGTGGTAGTTGCGTAGCTGTTAATGGAGGGACAGAAAGCTCTCAGATTTAATTAAAAAGATCTTCATTTGTGTTCTGAAGATGAATGAGTAATTAATGCCAGGATTTCCATTTTTGGGTGAACTATCCCTTTAGAGAACTCACTTTTTGTCTTCCGTAGTTGAAAGTTTGGAACAACATAAGAGAGAGCAATGTCAGAAGTTTCAGTTTTAGACAAACTATTCCTGTAATGCCTAATTTATTGAATCATTTCCATGAAATGGTGCCGTATAATTTAGTGCATCTATTTGAAACTACTTCTGCATGGCCGACAGACTTTAATGGAAAAACAAATGACTCGCACGGAAAGAAAAGTCTGCATCTCCCTAAACTCTCCACCGGTAATACATTTCCAACTTGATTAGAGGTAAAAGCTTGGAAGTTCTTTCATTTCTGTTGATTTAGTTGATAAGGGAATGAAATGGAAAGCCATTCCTTCTTGCAGTATTAAGGTTCATTTCAAAGAGTCTGCTCTGTCTTTTTGTAATACCTGATTATTAGGGATTTGTCCTCTGAAACGAAATTCTCTGCAAACTATGTCAGTCTGAGGAGGTCTTAAACCTCAGATGTACCTCTACTGCTACAAAAAGATCTTTATAAACAGTACTATTAGATTTGTGGCTGTTGTTCAAGGAATGTAAAGTACAGGTTGCTTTTGTTTGAATTAAGATGTCCCAGGGCTTTAAAAGCATGCTGTGCCATTTAGAAACAGAGCCAGCGAGAGTAAAGCAAACATATGAATAGGCACTCATGTTTGACCCGGCCTCTGTTTGTTAGTCTCCATGCGTCGCACCTCTTATAGACCTGGCTGACAATAGATGTGGGTGGTAATCTGAGTTTCTGAGAGCTGTTGTCAACATTGCCAAAGTGTATCATAAAAAAAGCTGCCTCTATCTCATGCAGGCCTCCCATTGAGTGTGTTTAAAAGTGAGAAGGTATAGTCAAAGCCAAGCTTCATTTCTCATTTAACAGTGAAAGCCTTTCACTAAACGCAGCTTGAACTAAATATTCCAGGCCTAATTCCCTCCAGTAAAACATGTTCATAATTCATTTCGGAGATGCAATTGCTTTGTTTTCTTTCAAAGAGCCGCTCAAAGTTTGTAGTGATTATTCATTTTCAGTGTATAATACCTGTTCTGGGTCATTAGGGAACTTAGGAAAATGATTTGGAAACAATTTCAGGGCCTGCATACATCAGAAGTTTGTAAATTAGCATCACAAAGATATTCGCTGCCAGTGTCAACATGGTAAGACTTCATTACAGTGACTCGCTGCTAAACTGTTTTTGCAGAACACACTGAGCGGCATGATATACATTCATACATGACATAAGTCAAATATACATATTCATAATCAAGATTGTGTATGAATCAAGACATAACTAAACAACCATAAAAAGACATCTTCTGAGTAACTGTGCTTCATTATAATATTTAAAGACCCCATTATGTCTAAATTAGAGTTTTAAAGCTCTTAGTTCAATGTTTTATTTCTATATGAGGTAACGCTTTAGATTACAGCCCGGAAAGTACTGCGTAATTACAACGAATTTACAGCGTAACTCTCGATAATTATAGTGTAATTATACAGTAAGTACGTGTAAGTATAGGGNCGCGTTAAAATAATTTAACGCATATTTAATGCAAAAAAAGTTGCGGAAGCATGTGAAATTGCGTCATAAAGTAATTTACGTCACGCAGTTAGATTATCTTAAAGTCCATGCTGATTATATCAGAGATGGCAGAGAGAATTATTCATTCCAGTGTCTGTTTCGCTTTAAAACACGAATTCTCTGTCATATTGTGTCATTGTATCTGAAGAGCGCGAGCCCTCCCGCATCGCGCTGTTCCTGTCTGAACGGAACATCGAAACATCCCACCGCTGTATGGCCAGATGATATGAAAAGTATGTTTCTCGGCTGGATAAAGCAAACCAGCTTCTTGCTATGAAATGGATTTGATGGATGAGGATTGCAATCAAAGTAAAGACGATTGCGGTGACTTACAGGAGTCGTACATTAAGCACGCGTGAGTCCGTTATATTGATGGGTAAACAAAACGTGTATGAGCGCTCTCGACGCACTGATCGCACATTATCTTTATGCACAGACACATTTCAGTACATTCACATTGTTTTCACACACTTTCAGGATAATGTTTGGATTTGTCCTGTGTATGTTGCTGTGTACTTTAGTATATATGGTCAAGGCGGTTGGTTTAGGTTTTTTAGGCATCTCCATGTGGTCCTGTTAAGTATCGCATCTTGACTCGTCCAAAATGTAAATAAGCTCTTTGCTGTTGCACATACTATACACTTTGAATTCTGAAACGTTTTTTTGTTTTTTTTGCTGTGATTTTTTTATGGGTGCTTTGGTGTAACCTACATAAATTTATGAATTATATGAAATCATATCATTTGGTTATTTGATGTCGTTTTTTGGAAAGACATCTAAATTTACCTTGATAAAAGCTGAAAAATACAGTTTTGTGAAAATCACACTTCAATCTAATGGTTTACTTTGCTGGATATAGGCAATGATGGCAAAATGGACGTGTTAAACAAGATAAATGGTGTATGCTTAGTTTCACGATAAGCGTGCGATTAATCGCGATTAAAAAAAATCTATTGACAGCCCTATTACAAAGCCATGAATTGTACTTTCACTCATGGAATAAATGAATCATGACTGACTGAATAGTGCATTTCTTCGATGGCTTTTGTAACTGAAATTTTGGCTTTTGTGTAATGCAGTTAGAAGTATAATCCAAGACAACTTCCATATCGGCCAGTGCAACATAAAAAAGACTGAGTTCACTTTTACTCAGGCTATAAGCAATTATATTCAAATGTTGCTGCTGAATAGAGCATTGCAGTGATGTCGTATTTTTATGAGCCAACCCTTGTTCACTCGACAAAAACAACTTTTTCATTGGCTTTTGGATTATTGCAGAAAATTAGCTCAGTGTCCAACAAAAGATTATGACTCTTAAAGGGTTAGTTCACCCAAAAATGAAAATTCTGTCATTAATTACTCACCCTAATGTTTTTCCACACCCGTAAGACCTTCGTTCATCTACAGAACACAAATTAAGATATTTTTAATAAAATCCAATGGCTCAGTGAGGCCTGCATTGCCAGCAAGACAATTAACACTTTCAATGCCCAGAAAGCTACTAAAGACATATTTAAAACAGTTCATGTGTGACTACAGTGGTTCAATCTTAATGTTATGAAGTGACGAGAATACTTTTTGTGTGCCAAAAAACCAAAATAACAACTTTATTCAACAATATCTAGTGATAGGCGATTTCAAAACACTGCTTTAATGAAGCTTTGAAGCTTTACGAATCTTTTGTTTCGAATCAGTGGTTCGGAGCGTGTATCAAACTGCCAAAGTCACGTGATTTCAGTAAACGAGGCTTCGTTACGTCATAAGTGTTTCAAAATTTCAATGGTTCACCACTGGGGGGCGTGACTTTAGCAGTTTGATACACGCTCCGAACCACTGATTCGAAACAAAAGATTTTTAAAGCTTCGAAGCTTCATGAAGCAGTGTTTTGAAATCGCCCATCACTAGATATTGTTGAATAAAGTCGTTAATTTGTTTTTTGCCGCATAAAAAGTATTTTCGTCACTTCATGACATTAAGGTTGAACCACTGTAGTCACATGAACTGATTTAAATATGTCTTTAGTAGCTTTCTGGGCATTGAAAGTGTTAATTATCTTGCTGGCAATGCAGGCCTCACTGTGCCATCGGATTTTATGGAAAATATCTTAATTGCGCTTTATGTAAGAATGACAGCTAGTGGTTGAAATGGGTACTGCAGTCCAAATTCAAAATATCGTTTGCTCCGCCCCCTCCTCCTCAGACTCTTCGCTCTCGTGGGTTGCCAGTTTGAAGACACGCAACAGGAGCGAGCTAAATTGATACTGGAACGCGAGGAGATAATTAGTTGATTTATTGATTTATGATCGAGCATAACCATAGAGAGGCTCATAGTGATTTTTAGTTGGATGCTGAGGCTTTTTAGGTCAGGTAGAATCTGCGATCTCTGACCTAGTTTGTTCGCTGGCTTCAAATGGCTGCAATTCGCTGCATTAGTTTTCCGCCAACTGGCAACCCGGGGTGGAGAAATACTATTGGGTAAATTGGCAACGTGCGGTCTTGCACAGACCAAAACAAAAACAGACACTGTACAGAAAAAAGTGTATAAGTGAGTGTTTGAGTTTACTTGTTAATGTCCCTGACAACCTCTGTAATCCCATTAAGCCACTATAAAAAAAACTAATCACTAGGGGTATTACTAATGTATTTCATGTAGAATAAAACATGAAAATGTCTTGAGCTTGTGTTAACCACAGACTTTATTTCACACATTTAACAGAACACATTTAAAAAAACAAACAAACAAACATTGACTTCAGGACGATGGAACTGGAAGTGCTAAAATGCAAACTCGCTTCTGGGTTTTGGCCTGCAGTAATTTATATCAGCCCTGCAGCACTATTTAAAATTTTAGTTTTGTATGATGTGCAATTTCAGTATGTATCTCAGTGTGTCCTAGAGCCTTATAGTCAAGCCATTGAGAAATATTATGACTAAGTTGCTTTACAAAGTGTGTGCATCAAAACTAATGAGAAAACATCCACTGTCTCTTGGTTGCATTAGTCATTTTAAGAAAAAGGTGTAGTGTTTACTCTGAAGTTAAATGTGGATTCTTTTTTTTACTTTCACTAAAGTAGGCTAAATTGTTTTGGCTAGGTACTTGGACTTTTAATTAAGTACAATTATGACACATAACCTATAATTATGCATAATTTTTCAGTGCTTGTTACATCGCTACCTTTGCGTCTATTCAGACAAGTTAATTACCTTATGGGCTAAACTGATTTTGAATGCATTTTAGGGTGGGCGTAAGTGCTGTCCTGGTGAGTGTCCACTTCAGCGTGTGCCACAGAGGTGTGTGACTTTTAATGTCTCCAGAAATAGCGAAAACATCAGGTTTGTTGTGTTTTAGTGGAGAAGATCCACTCACAAACTTCTGTGAGCATCTGTGAACTCTGATCCTCAGAGTGCACTTTAACTTTCCACCATCATTTATTAATACAGCGTCACCTGAGGTCTCCGTTCATGAGAAGACAACACCAGAGCAGCGTCCCCAGCCGACAATTACACTTAAACAACAGTGTGTCCTCCTAATGAAAACCAAGGAGATGGTGCCACACACAGCTCTCCATCAGAAAGACTGCTGAAATGGTGACAGGCCTAGTCCTTTGTGTCATTTCAGAGTGTCTCTGTAAACCTCAGAATATCCCTGCGTGTTGTTGAGCAGACATACGTGGGTGGCTTTTTTTCTTAAGCATGATAGATGGAGTTTGTCGTAGAGCTGCTTGACTGTCCGCATTGTGTCCCTATTCTCCCGGAGGGGACGAGACCGCCGTCGAATAGCAATATAGCACTTCCAGCAAGCTTTTGTTTCCCCTCAATCTACAGCGACTGAATTGTTTAACGCTTTTATTGGCTTCCTACATAGTTCCTCTGAGTCGAGCGCTTATTGAAGACGAATGCATTCAGAAAAGCAGCGTTTCATTGTTCACCGTTGGCTTTACTCATCATTACTCAACTAAAATAGACACGTTTTCTTGCTCCAAATTATTCCCAGTAAAGCTTTTCCACAACTCTGCAGTAATGGATAGCATGGCTAGTCTCACGAGGGTTTGTAGGCCTGAATTAGGCTGAAATATATGTAAAACATTACTAATGCACTCACTGATGAGCTAGTGTCTTGACATCAGCCACTAGGTACGTCAATTGGGTATATATATTGGTATATAATATATATATTGTGCAAAATAGTAAATTGTTTAAGTAAAATGAAGTGGGCTATAAGTAATTTCACTTTGCACACATTTAGCTTATGCATAATTTAATACACACACATTGAGTTTCCATGTTTTAAAAGGACTTTCCATAGACACAATTATTTTTATGATGTACAAACTTTCTGCATTTTTACATTTTCCCCAAAAAAACAAACAAACAAAAAACAATTTAAAATAATTTACAAGTTGTTTTCCACATGGGGACCAAAAAATTACATTTTGTCCCCACAAAGGGAATACCTAAACCACACTCACACTTGTTTCCCATACGATGGGTCCCAAACAGCATAAATATCATGGTAATTGCATGGTTCAAAATGAAATCTAATTGTATGTACAATATTTTGTACTTGGATTTATATTATAATCTATTCAATTAGTAACTTATTTGGCCTCTAGCAACTCACTTACAATTCCAGAATGCATCATTTTGTTGCAAATTATTCTATTGTTTATCACAGATCATTTAAGAGACTGCTGTATCACCTGTTGGATTAATAGTTTTTGTATTTAAATTCAATTCATGTGCTTCATAAGGTTTTTTATTTGTTTGTTTTTAGAGCAAAGCTATGTGGTTATCATTACCTTTTGTGTGTGCTTTGTTATGGCCAGGAAGGAATAGAGCAATAAAGTAATTTGGAAGTTTGGATGACATCATCTGATGACATCATACTTGGATTTTTTTCTTTTTTTCTTTTGTAAATTTTGGACAATGTTCTTCATGAGGATTTTTGGGTTAGTTCTTAGTTCTGAATCTGGGAACCTACTGAACTCTGCGGCAGCTTGTAATCTGTTGTAATGATACATTGTACACGCTTAAGAAAAATTGTTTTAACCCCGTAAAACCCAAATATAGAAAAAAAATGAGCAAATTTTTTTTTGACCTCTCAGATATTGTTTTATGAGGCCTCTAAAGTGTAGAAATTAAAGATTTTTAAAAATGTTTACATTTTAGTAAGTTTTTAGGGAAATGTTGTAATATTGCAACGTTGGGACTAGTTAGGAGCAGAATTTCTGTATTTGTACTCACATTGTCTGAACAGATATACAGAGCATTTAAGCATTCATTTGCAGGGTTGATTGCTTACTTTGCCCCATAACAGTATATATCATGAGTAATAATCACACAATCATATTTTTTATGAATAAGCATTTATTAATAAAAATATTGAAAAAGAATTATATTTATAAAACTTTTTCTTCTGTCACTTTCAATGTGGTTTGAATGAAGTCTGTGTTTTGCAGTGATAGTCTCTAAGACAGTTCTTTTCATCTGAGAAGCACATGCGAACATTGCACTTGCTACACAGTGTATTTGTGTGTACATTATTGCAGTGTCTGCAGCGTCCTCTCTTCGTCTTTACTGGAAAATGTGCAATCATGTCAGGGGTGGTCCGATGACATCTTGGCATTCTGAAATGGAAAAAGTAAAAAAATAAATAAGTGAATAATACATATGGGTCTTATATTGTAGTAGATACACTGAAAGAATCTAGAGATCTAAGTATTATCCATCAAAGTATTATAATATCAATGCAAATGCTAATCAAAATTCCACTACTACATTCAAACAATCCTGTCTGGCTGGCCTATTATGCTCTCTATTTATCATACTAAAAGAACACATGCATCCCCCCAGAGCACTTACAGGTTCATATTCAAGACCATTCACACCTGTCCCTGAACAATGCAACAGGCATCCCCCCAAAAAACACCAAGAAGCTTGTTTTTCTATCTCCTAATGCTATAAACTGCTCAGGATCATTTAGAAGTTAAAAAAACAAACAAAACACTACAAAGATACAGGGAGTTTCAGATACTGCTCTATCTGATGGAGTTTTGAAATTCCACATACAATTTATTCCTGTGTTTAATTATGGTCTAAGCTAAACTAAGTACAAATTTAACAGAAAAGCACATTTAGAACTTAGTTACAATAAAACATCATCTAACAGTTTAAATTTCAATTTGTGACCATTTGAGAAGTGCAGTGTCCTTATGTAATGTGTAGGAGCACAGGCTATTTTGACTACCGCTCTGGCCCAACATTGTAAAATTACAACATGGACTTAACAAACTCTAAATCAAATTTGATTCATGTTTTACAAAATAACTAAATATGTATGTGTTCTAGACATTGTAATAAACACACAAAAAAATATGCAAGGAATTTTACTTACTTGAATCTTGACAAATCCAGTCATGCAAAAAAAGGAGATGAGCTCAACGCGAAGTTTGCAGGTAGCGTGAGTTCATGGCCAGATGACCGGACCTATAAACACTTCTTCTATCCAAAAGCATTGTGAGGACAGACAATAGAACCCATTAACTATGTAAATGTGGTCTTGAGAAAAAAAAACATTTGCAGGAGTTTTTTAAAATTTTTTTGAAAGTGATGTTGTAATTCTGCAACAGTGGGCTTTACAGGGTTAAACAGTACCAAATTTGGGATCTTCGGCTTATAATAATAGCAGAACCCTTTTTTTGGTGCTAAATAGAACCCTTTTTATAATGTTCCATAAAGAACCATGCTTTGAAAGTGTTATATAGGACCTTAATGGTGTTATAAATAACCTTTAATAGTTTATTTTCATTAATATTAGTAGTATCTTTACATTATTAATGCTTATTTTTATATATTATTTATTAATATTGTTTTTTAGTTCTCTATCTGCTTGGTCTTATAATATCTTGTTGCCTTTGGGTTTTACATTAAAAAAAATAAACCTAAAAAAAATTCCAGCATGTTGTCAATTAGGAACTTTTATTTTTTTATTGACATGGCAAATTGTAGCAAAAATGACAGTGATCTATGTTAGCAGAATACATTAATAAATAAAAATTGACAATGAACATGACATAGATGTAATGAAGACCAAGTTCCAGTGAAATATCTTCACAATCCTCTGATGTCTTTACGTCCTTCATTATGTGCGTATTCTGAGTGGCAGTTTCTCTTTGCAGATGATGAGGTTATGGTACGTGCCAGTATCTGAAATACACAATTGAGTTTAGAGTTACAGTGTGTCTCTTTCATTTGATTATGTAAAAATATTTATGTTTATGAAGGCCAAAATGAGCAAAAATGAACAGTATGTGAGCCCTTTACTGTGTTAAAAGGGAAAAGTTATATAAAGTCATGGGATAGCTTTAATGTTTTTTTGTGACTGGGTATGTTTAGGCATAAAGTAATAATTAGAAAAATCTAACAATATGGATCATAAATTCAATACCTCTGTTACTTTGTGGAGAAGAGAAGATGGGTATCTTTAACTGAACAGAGCTGCTCACGCTTACATGTTCTGTTAAACTAAAAAGAGAAAAATACATGATTGGTAGGAAACCAGTTACCATTTTTTTGTTAAAATTTAGACATTTTAAGAAATAAATAATTTACCTGTTGAGAGTGTGTAGACAGTCTGTGTAGTTGTATAGCTGACCTACAGAAAATCAGTAATGAGGTGGCTTTGACAGTAACAGATTTGAAAAACAAAAAGGCAGGAAAAAAGAACCATAAACTCAAATACAAAAAAACATTTCAGCATACAAAGGGTTCTTCAGGATGAAACAGTTCTAAATAGAACTTTTACTACATGTAAAGAACCTTTTTTTAGAGTGTATGGGGGGAAAACAATGCAATGTAAGTGAATGGTTACTGAGGCGGTCAGTCTATAAAATCTTTTGAGCAGTTTCGGAACGACAATAGGGTGATGACAATTTTAATTGACAGCTTAAATGATGGCAATTTCAATTGACATAGTTATAATTTTTGAGGGAACTGTCCCTTTACGTCTCAAAATATATAGTGATTCTTTGTTAAAACTTGGAGATAAAATTTGAAAACAGCTTTGCTTATCTATGAAAAAAAAGTGATCCTCATGGGTTCTTGAACACACTTTTGTAGTGTGTTAAACTCTGCATTTCCACATTGTTGTGAAGGTCAGGCTGGACTGCAAAGGATGATAACTGTCTGCCTCAACGTGCTGTTTGGTGTGTGTGTGTGTGTGTGTGTGTGTGTGTGTTTCTCCTCAATGACACACTGTCATTAGTGGTTTACTCAGGCAGAGCTGTTGATCCCGCTCAGTGTTAACAGTCACCATTTGATAAATAAATCTGATGTTTAAATGCAAGAATCTTTTCGATTGCACTGCATTTTGTTGTAAAAAAAAAAAAGAAAAAAAAGTATAAAATCAAGCAAATATACAGACGCTAAATACTTCTCTACTATACTGGTGAGATTCTGAAGTGTGCATTCTATAGACACTTTACAATCCCATGAGGCCACGGGAGAGGATTTATGAATGAAAGTGAATTGATGCAACAGATGCCATAGGTCACACGACAATGACAACATGGCGGATGTAGTACAGTATGCCTGAATTTCATTCAGTATGCGATTTCAATAATCAAACTCATTATTAACAATGAAATATGCTGCTTCAAAGTTTGTGAACCCCTTACAGAATCTGTGAAAATGTGAATAATTTTAACAAAATAAGATCATACAAAATGCATGTTATTTTTTATTTAGCACTGTCCTGAATAAGATATCTTACATAAAGATGTCTACATATAGTCCACAAGACAAATAAATAAATAAATAAATAAAAATAGCTGAATTTATAAAAATTACCCAGTTCAAAAGTTTATGTACCCTTGATTCTTAATACTGTGTGTCATTACCTAGATGATCCATGACTGTTTTTATGTTTTTTTTGTTTTTTTTTGTAATAGTTGTTCATGAGTCCCTTGTTTGTCCTGAACAGTTAAACTGAGCTCTGTTCTTCAGAAAAAATTCTTCAGTTTTCAAGCATCTTTTGCGTATTTGAACCCTTTCCGGCAGTGACTTTATGATTTTGAGATCTGTCTTTTCACACTGAGGACAACTGAGAGACTCAAACACAACTATTAAAAAAGGTTCAAACATTCACTGATGCTCCAGAAGGAAACACGATGCATTAAAACTTTTTTAATTTAAAGATCAAAGTAAATTGGACTTATTTTGTCTTCCGGGAAACATGCAAGTATCTTCTGTTGCTTTCGAAGGGCAGTACTAAAATGGAAAAAAATTAAATTGAAACGAAATAAGAAAAATTTGAACATCTTCATCCTGTTCAAAAGTTTTCACCCCCCGACTCTTCATGCATCGTGTTTCCTTCTGGAGCATCAGTGAATGTTTGAACCTTTTTAATAGTTGTGTTTGAGTCCCTCAGTTGGATCTCAAAATCATACAGTCACTGCTGGAAAGGGTTCAAATATGCAAAAGATGCTGGAAAACTGAAGGATTTTTCTGAAGAATGTTGGGCAGGACAAACAAGGGACTCATGAACAACCATCACAAAAAAACAAAACAGTCATGGATCATTCAAGTAACCACACATAGTAAGAATCAAGGGTACATAAACTTTTGAATGGGGTTATTTTTATAAATTCAGCTCTTTTTTTTTTGTCTTCTGGACTACATGTAAACATCTTTTATGTAAGATATCTTATTCAGGACAGTACTAAATAAAACATAACATGCATTTTGTACGATCCCTCTTATTTTGCTAAAATTATTCACATTGTCAGATTCTGCAAGGGGTTCACAAGGCAGCACTGTATACCACAGTTAGATGCTTTAGTAATGTTATTATGGTAATCACTATATGACATTATAAGGCATTGAAAAAGTCAAATAGCGCTAAAATTTTTCTGTAAAATTATTTGAACTCTTTTTTTAACCCTCAAAGAGCTGAAGAGTTTTCTTCCAAATGAAATGAGATCATAACATGATCCAATATAACGGCCAACGTATATTGCAGCTATTAAAGGCGGTTGGTGAATTATTTATAATAACTTGCTTTTTTGTTCAGGGTTGTATCGGAAAAGAGGTTTTAAAGTTTAATAATAATGCATTTTCTTGATCAAGGAACCAAGGAATTGATACTAATTCTCTAGCTTGAGAATCAAACCGCATTTTCAAAAAGATTTTGAATGCAGGCCATTTTTTAAATGAATATTATGGTTTTCATAAACACATGAAGTTTACAACAGAGAGACAGAGAAAATGCAAGAGCTTCAACCAATAGGACAGGGGGAAAAAAATACAAATGAGATCTCTCTAATTAATATGTCAAATGTTTCTCTTAGATGACAACAAGTTCAAATTGAGACTTTTGCTCATGCCTTTTAGATTAAGCTGCCCATGACAGTTAGTCTAGAGCTACTTTTAATCACTGTCTGCCTTAATAGTTGGGAAGATAAGCCAAGGGAAGCAAAGGGAAGATAACACAACCATCACCAAAACTAACTTGATTTGCTCATGATCTGATTAAAGGTTATGCGGATAAAGGGGGTCACCAGTGTGGAATTCCAAATTCAGCAACATGCTTTGAATTATTCTAGAAACATCAAGAGTCCCTCGACCCTCACCTTCGTCTGTGATGCATGAGGGACCATTATTGATTTAAGCAGGTGTAAGGAGCCGTCTCACCGCAGAGGAAATTCAATCTTACCTGACATCCATGGGTTTATTGTTCAAGACGCTGTCACAACAGCCTGTGCCTGTATATCAAAACAAATGGCATAATTCAACATTTCACAGTCTCATTGTGCCAAATATGAGCCCATCGCTGTATGTTTGGTAGCTATAACTTCATCAGAAAATATTTTGACTGAACGTTTCTGAATGCCATTGCGTTAGATTGCATTAGATCTATTGTTTCACTTTTAAAAACAATACATGTACTGTTCATATTTTATATTGTGACACTTTCTGATTGTCAAATGTTAGAGGAACATGTCCATACCCAGCTAATAACAGAGAACATTCTCAGATCTTTGGTTAAAGGATTAGTTCACTTTCAAATTAAAATTTCCTGATAATTTACTCACCCCCATGTCATCCAAGATGTTCATGTCCTTCTTTCTTCAGTCAAAAAGAAATTAAGGTTTTTGATGAAAACATTCCAGGATTGTTCTCCATATAGTGGACTTCAATGGAGCCCAAACGGTTGAAGGTCAAAATTACAGTTAACAGCGATCCCAGACGAGAAATAAGGGTCTTATGTAGAGAAACCATGGCTTATTTTCTAAACATTTTTTTAAAAATGTATACGTTTTAACCATAAATGCTCATCTTCTTCTTCTTCTCTATTTGAATTCCAGCAGTTTAGACACTGCTAAATGTATTACTGCCCTCCACAGGTCAAAGTTTGAACTAAATTGTCATATACAATATGTTAGTGCAAGTATATAACAAATAGTTCAAACTTTAACATGTGGAGGGCAGTAATAGACTTAGCAGTGTCTACACTGCTGGAATTCAAATAGAGAAGAAGAAGAAGAGAGCTAGTTCAAGATAAGCATTTATGGTTAAAACATATCATTTTAAAAAAAAAAATTGAAAATGAGCAATTGTTTCTCTAGATAAGACCCTTATTTCTTGTCTGGGATCGTGTAGAGCTCTTTGAAGCTGCACTGAAACTGTAATTTTGACCTTCAACCATTTGGGCTCCATTGAAGTCCACTATAAGGAGAATAATCCTGGAATGTTTTCATCAAAAACCTTAATTTCTTTTCGACTGAAGAAAGAAAGACATGAACATCTTGGATGACATGGGGGTGAGTAAATTATCAGGAAATTTTAATTTAAAAGTGAACTAATCCTTTAACGTTCTGACATGGTTCTCTCAAAGTTATGAACAAACATTCTTCCAGTAACGTTAATAAAACGTTCATTCAAAGTTATGCGCTGCATCCGAAATCAAATACTTCCCTACTATATAGTATCTGGAAGAAAGAAAAAAAAAGTCTGCTACTTCCGCAGAGATTCTAAAGTGTGTATTTGATGGACACTTTACTATCCCATGAGGCCACGGGAGAGGATTTATGAATGGAAGTGAAGCGACACTGGTAGGTCATGTGACAGTAACAACATGGCAGATGTAGTATGTCCAAATTCATACTACCCATATCCACCTTATTTCTATGCCCCATGACGCTTTGCGCAAATTATGGGTGCAACTTCCTTTAAGCTGTAAACAGTCAGTGAAAGACTAGCTCTATGAACGCAATAATAATTTTTTTTTAAATAGTTACAATGAGATGACAAATTCTACTCACCCTTCAACCAACGAACATTAAAAGGACATTTAAAAGTGTAAAAGCATCAACAAGGTAGCTACTTTCAACAGGCCATGAAAAAGCGCGATTCTTTCCACAGCAATAACGGACGGGTTAAATATTATGTAATATACATTACCTTACTTAAAAAATTTCATGAACTTCAGCATCGCATGATAGGCTACTATTTCAAAGTGATTTCCATTATTTTTACAGATAAAATTGTATTTACCTGTGAAAACAAACCTGGAAAGAGACGTGAGGCTTTGAGGAGAAAAAATTATTGTTATAGCATGTTACGTTAAAATACCAAGTTACGTTATTGTCATGATGTCTGAAAATAAAACATGAAAGAAAAATTGACAGCTCATTCAGTCAAACTGACGGATAAGCTTTATTTGTAGGGCAACCTTATGATTTGAAACGATTAGTTTCAGTCTTTTTAAATGAAAGTTCCCCAAACCGGAAGTGCAACCCATAATTCGAAACGCAGTAGGCCAATCAGGAATAAGGTGGATACATAGAGCGGACTTTTTTAACGGTCGCAAAGTTCAAATTCAAATGTATTACCTATTCAGACAGTATGCGATTTCGGATGCAGCGATGGTCTTTAACAATGTTTTCAAAATGTTAGCTTGAAATTTTTTTTATACATCGATAATGGAACGGTCGCAAAACCAAAAAACACATTTTTAAAACTTTTTTTTAAAAACTGGACGTTCAGAAGAAATAACTTTTCAACCTAGCGTGACATCTGAGCTTATAGGGAGGCGGCCAGACCGAGCAGGTCAGTCAACACTATTTTCATCACATTTTAGCTTATTCATATTCATAGCATATTCTGTGTAACTTCATTATGTAATATGAAGTGATTTCACATGGCAAACAGATATTGCAAGATGAAGGGCTTCGCTGAGTCTGTTTTGCAGTGTAATATCTTAGCAATTAAACGTTGAAGGCAAACACGATATTTTAAAGTAGGCTTTTATTAAGCAAATAAAGGAGTGAAAAAATGACTCACCCTCTGCTTTAAAACAGACATCTGTGCTGTTATTATCCGCCAAAATGCAATTTCATCACGTGATAACTTCTTACCCAAATGAGACTGGGTTCAGACGTTAGTAAGTTTACTTGGATTTATTAATTTGTTTACAAAATAACAATTCAAAATGTATTAAAATAACTACATTATATGCATATTTACCTTCGAGCTGAAAATATAATTTATTTGTATAACTATAATAGCATCTTTCAGTCACTAGAGGGAGCTAAGCGACGCCCATGCGTAGATCATTAGATGGGTAGTTAAAGGTGATACAGAGGATCTTTTCGTCGACCGAGAAACCAAAGACTTGTTACTGAGTTTTTGAAATGAGCGCATGCGTAAGCTCCTTCACAGCTCATTTCAAGCGAACGCCTCCCAAAACTCGTGCAGGAGTACTGGAACACGAGCGTTTGTTTACCACCGGCATTCGCTGTGTCGTGTTAGTGGATTCATTATGTTGGACTCACCGCAGGTAACTCCTAATCTGCAGTTGTTACTCCTGTCTCCTGACAAAAATATTGCATGCGGCGCCTGTGGAGTGTGGAAAGTTACTGGAGTGCGCAGCCACGCACGTCTCTCACAAGAAACGTCATGGCAGTGACTGACAAGCCAGAGGGCCAATCGTTTACGCGATGATCGCGTAAACGATTGGCTGATGTTTTTAAGGCCCTACCCCGTGCACAGATGATGTATATTAATATTATTCCTTTCAGTGCACTTAATAAATAGTCTTTTATCAGTTAGTAAAGACAGTTTCAAGTAGGGCTGCACGATTAATCGCATGCGATTGTCACGCGCATTTCGTCAGTAAAGCCGGTTCCCTGATTACCGCTAAATCAGCATCACCTGCTTTCAGATGGAGCGGCATATAATAGACAGAGCCGTAGATCACTGACAAGCCACGCAATATCNCTAGAGGGAGCTAAGCGACGCCCATGCGTAGATCATTAGATCGGTAGTTAAAGGTGATACAGAGGATCTTTTCGTCGACCGAGAAACCAAAGACTTGTTACTGAGTTTTTGAAATGAGCGCCTGCGTAAGCTCCTTCACAGCTCATTTCAAGCGAACGCCTCCCAAAACTCGTGCAGGAGTACTGGAACACGAGCGTTTGTCTACCACCGGCATTCGCTGTGTCGTGTTAGTGGATTCATTATGTCGGACTCACCGCAGGTAACTCCTAATCTGCAGTTGTTACTCCTGTCTCCTGACAAAAATATTGCATGCGGCGCCTGTGGAGTGTGGAAAGTTACTGGAGCGCGNCATCTGCGATATGAACGCGATATTGCGTGGCTTGTCAGTGATCTACGGCTCTGTCTATTATATGCCGCTCCATTTGAAAGCAGGTGATGGCGATTTAGCGGTAATCAGGGAACCGGCTTTACTGACGAAATGCGCGTGACAATCGCATGCGATATATCGTGCAGCCCTAGTTTCAAGTAATATTGCAAAAATGTATAAAACAAAACATCCTCTGTA
The DNA here is from genome assembly GCA_003731715.1 of Anabarilius grahami. Taxonomy (NCBI): domain Eukaryota; kingdom Metazoa; phylum Chordata; class Actinopteri; order Cypriniformes; family Xenocyprididae; genus Anabarilius; species Anabarilius grahami. The sequence goes on from RJVU01017312.1 coordinate 2,772,439, forward strand.
CCACCTTTAATGTAATTACTTACAACTGTTGCTAGTAGGCCTACACTATTGTTGGTTAAAATTCATTCCACAAATTGCCATGAGAAATTAAATGAAATTGGGGGAAAAAATCAAGCATAGTATATTTGAAGATGCCATTTAGTTTGATACATGTATCTAATGCAGTAAAATCCATTCATTTTTAACATGGTTTAAATTTTCAAATGCTTTTGGGAGATGTTGAATATACTTTCCAAGAGAGAAATGGTTTGCTAAAGAAAAAATTAAGGCAACAGCTTGGAGGACTTATTGATTATTCTTCATTTCATGTTGTCGATGAGAAATATGGAGTTCTTGTTGTTTTAATCTATTATCCTGTAGTTTGTAGTCCTAAAATCAGGTGGTCCCTCTGGAATTTTTTATAATAGCTGTTTTCGATTTGTGTGTAAAATAATCTGTTGACTTTTTAATTTAACCTGCTTAAAAATGAAGTAATTTAGTTATTTTTCAGCATTATTTACTTCAACTAAGAATCATTTTTTACAAAAAGTTATCTGTTTCAGGACAGATATTGTGTACATGTTGCAAGATCCTTGTTTGATGTCTTTTCATTTCAGGACAGTCAACATTTGGTAAACAGCAGGTTGCTTTTAATTTTCTCCCAAGATTTCTGTTGGTGCAAAACTCATTAGCTACCCACAAAATAATTATCATTGCAGGAAAGAAAAAAAGAAAAGAAGACCCAGAGGAAAAATTAAGCATTCAAAGTTTTTCTATTGTGTGACTCAGTCTTTTAAGAACTATAAGCGTTATTCAAGTGTCAAGAACAGACGGAAGAAGGGAAGGGAAGATCCACATGTTGAGCGAACCTTTGTGAGGGTGTACTAGTGGATCTCTTAAAGGGATAGTTCACCCAAAAATGAAAATGATCCCATGATTTACTCACCCTTAAGCCATCCTAGGTGTAGATAACTATCTTCTTTCAGACAAACACAATTGGAGATATTTTTAAAAAATATCCTTGCTCCTCCAAGGTTTATAATGGTAGTTTAAAAAAAAAAAAAATCCATCCATAATAAAAGTAATCCATACAGCAGTGGGTTAATAAATGCCTTTTGAAGCAAAGCGATGCATTTTTGTAAGAAATAAATCCATATTTAAAACTTTATAAATTCAAATAACTAGCTTCCGGCGGACGACCGTACGCAAACTGCGCAATTCAACTTGCGATAAACGAGCAACCCCCTGACGCGATGTATGACACAGGATTAGGAGTATTTTAAGCTTAGACGCCTCTCGTGGTTCAAACAAATAGGGCTGTTCAACAAACTCAAGCTCCTCTTCTCTTATATCGAAATCCTCTGACATTTCTCTTTAAATTTTCGTGTTTTAGACTTCTAATTTGTGAACAGCATTTTGTTTTGGTCTATCCTCTGCGCCTCCGTATTCGTCATTGCGTTCAGGTCAAAGGTTGCTCTTACGCCCAAATCGACTTTGTACGGTCGTCCACCGGATGCTAGTTATTTGAATTTTTAAATATGAATATTTTTCTTACAAAAATGCATTGTTTCGCTTCAGAAGGCCTTTATTAACACCCTGCAGCCGTATGGATTTTTTTTGTTGTTGTTCAAAATGTACCTTGGAGGACTAAGGATATTTTTTAAAATATCTCCAATTGTGTTCGTCTGAAAGAAGATAGTCATATACACCAAGGATGGCTTGAGGGTGAGTAAATCATAGGATAATTTTCATTTTTGGGTGAACTATCTCTTTAAAAGTGAATATTTTGTCATTGTTTACTCACCTGTATGACTTACTTTTTCCTTTGGAACACAAACATTTGTAGACTGTACATGTCACTCTTTTTCATTCAATTACAACTAATGGGGACTGGAACTTCCAAAAAAGATGCAAAAACCATTAAAGTGTCATAAAAGCAGCCCATATGACCATCTAACAAAAAATGTTCTAAGAATGCTTTGCAAACTTTCTTAGAATGTTCATAACTTTGAGAGAACTTTGCCAGAACGTTAGTCAAAGTTCTGAGAACGTTCCCCTTTAGCTGCGATGCTGCATATATGTCTTTTTTATTATTATTATGAAAACTTCATGAAACAGACCGAAATTAAATTAGCCTTTCTGTGACTGGAACAGCATCCGTATTAATCAGACTGGTTTTGTGAACTAATGATTCATTTAAAAGATTGGACTCAAAAGAAGAATTGGTTCATAAATTGGACATTGCTACTTGTCTTGCGATCTCATTATGAACATATGAATGAAAAATGCGTCAAGGAGAGCAAATACGGATGTCAAGATTTTCAGTGAATGAGACTCTTTAGGTCTATTAAGCTACAATACGTCAGCAATAACTTCAGTGCATGAGTCATTTGGTCCTTTTTATGATACTTTAGCATTTTTTGAAGCATTCAAGTGCCAGTCCCCTTTTATTGTAAATGAAAAAAATTCTCCTTTTGTGTTTCACAGAAGAAAGAAAGTCATGAAGGTTTGGAAGGACTTTCAATGTGAGTAACTAGACAGAATTTTACATTTTTTTTGACGTGACCTATTCCTTTAAAATCTCTTCATTTGAGTGTCAAGAACAGAATAAATGTGGGGAGATCTATGCGTTGAGGGAACTGCTTCAAGGTCATATGAGCACTTGACAATGTTAAGATTGGGAATAAAACATGATGTTTGTGTATAGGCTTCACGTAAATCAGTACCACATAATCAGAGAAGCGAAATATGGTTTATAAGCTGCTACGGCAGCAGTGAGCTTTAAGACTGTCTGTCAATAAATGCAGCATCCTTGTGCATGGGGCATAGAAAAAACAACAACACAAAAAACAAGGTGCATTTGCGATGCTGAAATTGGTTGTCCTCATAAATATGTCTGGATTTCTGAACATAAATATATTGGGATATATTCAGAAAGCACATGCCATCAGAGCTTAACAGCAATTGCTTGTATTTATTCCAGTGAGATTTTGAGATCTGAGCGCATTTTATGCGCTTATTAATGGAGGTGAAAGGTAACGTTAAATCTTTTAGTACTAGGGCAGGCAGACCTACTGTACAGTATCTGTCAAATCATGGAAACTGAGCTAATATGCACTGTGATATATCCTCGCACACGTGTGAATCTAGAAAGTGAAAATTAATTTCAGCTTGTAAAAACATGGGATTTCTAATTGTGCATCAATCAAAGATCCATTATTCCTTCAGGTGAGATCTGCATTCAGAGATGCCGGTGCTTATAGTGCAATCTGTGGTAGTGTAGTCTTGTATAATGTAGAGGAGACTAGTTGTCACACTCAATATTTCCTAGTAGTAGGTTAAATTTGGAGTTTGTTTCTGTATATAGACATATAACTTAAAGGGATAGTTCACCCAAAAATGAAAATTTGATGTTTATCTGCTTACCCCCAGCGCATCCAAGATGTAGGTGACTTTGTTTCTTCAGCAGAACACAAATGATGATTTTTAACTCCAACCGCTGCCGTCTGTCAGTCAAATAATGCGGGTGGATGGGAACTCGTACAATATCTGACAACGGCAGTGATGTCTCGCACTCATTGAAGTATATGCTCGAGACATCACTGTCGCTGTCAGAGCGCGATCAGACCTCACTAAACGAGTGCTGAATGCAGTTGGACATAGTGGTGTTTTAGAGGTAAAAAATGATATAAATACTGTTCGGTTTCTCGCACAAACCGATCGTTTCGTGTCTTAGGACATCAATGTGTCGTCACGAGCCGCAGGGTTT
>RJVU01017312.1:2776212-2803858 GCA_003731715.1 Anabarilius grahami
GAGCGCTGGACATTCACTCCCCTCACCGACAATCCCTGCCGGACCTGAGACTCGAACCCATGACCTTTGGGTTACAAGTCCGACTCTCTATCCATTAGGCCACGACTGCCCCTGTTAAGCAGATAAACATCAAATTTTCATTTTTGGGTGAACTATCCCTTTAAGTCTTGGCTGTAAAACAAAAAAGCATTGGTTTAACATGCCAGGGCATGTTGTCACAGTCTATGGGGTAAGTCACCATGGAACTTGCCATTTAATCAAGTTTTTTAATGCTTTTTATGCAAAAAAATCAAATAAAATGTAACAATAACAAAATATAAAATCAAAATGATTAGAATTTTTTCATTTTTTTTAAGTGTTACTATTTGTTTCAGAACGTTCAGAGAACATTCAAAAGTAATTCCCATAATGATCAGATTTAATGTTTCCTTAACGTTCGTGTAACTAATCATTTTAAAAAACAGGATGTTTTAAACGTTCATAGAACATTCCAAAATAACATTTTCATAACGTAATGGGAAACGTTAGCAAAACTTTCTTATAACATATTAGCTGTTACCTGGGTAGTTATTGAGATATAGCCATTGTGGCAACTTCCCTTTGGCCCTGTTTCCACCTGGTATTAAGATGCGTTTTGATCGATCGGATCACTAGTGGATGACGCTAAATACAGGTGTTAAAGGGGTCTAAAATGTTTTGAGCTTGTCCACTTTCGAACACTTCCAGAGGTAGTTGAAAACGCATCTGATCGGATTGCTTTCGTAGTGTAAACGCTCATGTGGTCGAATGCATTCAAATAGCCACAAAAGACCAGCTTCTCTCCACCTACTTACCTAACTCGTAAACATTAGGGAAGCGCGCGACGGGATTTAAACTTTGTCAGCTGAATACCCAAGTTTGGTTTGAAGATGAAAAACATACCAACCACAATCTTCTCTCAACATTCCTGATTTTTAACATGCTCTCCGTATGTTTTTCCGTCGTCTCTGGGCGCGTTCATATGTAAATTGCGTGAGCTTATTTTGTCCATTAGATCAAAAGATCTGGAAAAAAACATACATTTACTCACTTATAGGCCCTTTCCTTAGAAGAAATCGGGACTGAAGTGGTTGAAAGTGGACAGAAGAGATGGATTAAAACACCAGGTGTAAACGGGAACGTGTCTCCCTCGTCCACTTGTGATCCGATCAACCAAAACAAAGCTTAATACCAGATGGAAACAGGGCCAAAGATGCATTTTGATCGATCGGATCACAAGTGGACGACGCTAAATTCAGGTGTAAAAGGAGTCTAAAATGTTTTGAGCTTGTCCTCTTTCGACCACTTCCAGAGGTAGTCTAAACACATTCAACCGGATTGCTTTCATAGTGTAGACGCTCATGTGGTCGAATGTGTTCAAACAGCCACTAAAAACTGCCTACCTTCCGCCTACTGACCTAACGCGTAAACATAATGGGAAGCACACTAGCCAGACTGGATTTAAACTGTCGCACAATGTTCTCTCACTATTCTTGATTTCTAGCACACTCATCGCGTTCAGCGTGGTCTTGTGGCTGTCAGAGCAGAGATGAAAGCTTCATGTTCATATGTAAATTGCCCAAGCTTATTTCGTCCATTAGATCATAAGATCTGAGAAAAAAAAAAACATACATGAACCCGCCCATAGACCCTCCCCTTGAAAGGAGGGATTAAAACACCAGGTGTAAACAGATATGCATCTCCCTCGTCTACTTGCGATCCGATCAACCAAAACTCATCTTAATACCAGGTGTAAACAGGACCTATGTGACAACTAGCCCCGGTCTCCCCTATAATGTAAAACGTGCACTGGTCACTAAATGAAGTGCATTGGTTGGAGAGCTGTCTGTCCTCTGTAACATGCAGTCTGATTGAGTGACAAGCAATCAGATGTAATTTATGGCTCTGTGGCACTTCAGAACGAACTAAAAGATTTCTCATTTAAATTCTACAGCGCTGAAGGCCCTAGAAGTATCAGAATGCTTTCTGAGTCATTGTCATTGCCCTCGAAGCCACATCATTCACGAAAATCACCTACCCTATGTGTGTGTCTCCGCTGAACTCGGTAAATATTCATAATGATCTGTTTCTAGTTACAGATTTTCATAATTTATGCTTAAAGGGACAGTTATTCACCATCCAAAAAGTGAATATTCTGTCATTATTTCCAAACCTGTGTGCTGATATTTTTACTCTAGGAAGACAAAACAGGAAAAATTATGAGAAATTTGTTTGAGAAGCCATGTCTATCAGGCTGTAAAAAGGACAGTATAATTGCACCATGGCCTATGCCTCTCATTGAGAAAGCAATTTTAGCCGGTGTATTGGCACGTAGAGATGGCAGTGATGTATCTTTAACAGCTTATATTAAATGACACAGTTACTCTAATCTGGGCTCTCATGATTAAAAACCAGGTCACATTTAGTAGACAAACTGGTTCAGTCCTACAAAGTCATTGAGATATGCAGCTCGTCTGATCCAGACAGGCATATGAAGACCTCATTACACAGTCAGGCCAAGATTAGAACTGATTTTATGAAATACTAGAGGCGCTGACTCTGTGTGTGTGTGTGTGTGTGTTCTTGTTTATATTACATCGTGGGGACCAAATGTCCCCACGATGTAATAAAAACCTGAGATCACCTACATCGTGGGGACCAGCCAGCGGTCCCCACGAGGGAAATGGATTAATAAACATACTAAATTATGTTTTTTTGAAAATGTAAAAATGCAGAATGTTTCCTGTGATGGTTAGGTTTAGGGATAGGGGTAGTGTATATACAGTTTGTACAGTATAAAAACCATTACGCCTATGGAGAGTCCCCAGTAAGATAGCAAAACAAACCTGTGTGTGTGTGTGTGTGTGTGTGTGCGTGTGTGTGTGTGCGTGCGTTTTTGTGACATCAGGACACAAATGTGTATAATGACATGGGTATGACATAGGTATTACAAAAAGAGGTGACTTATGAGGACATTATCCCATGTCCCCACTTTTCAAAAGGCTTATAAATCATACACAATGAGTTTTTGTGAGAAAGTAAAAGTGTGCACAGTTTCCTGTGATGGTTAGGTTTAGGGGTAGGGGTAGTGTAGGGGGATAGAAAATACAGTTTGTACAGTATAAAAACCATTACGCCTATGGAGAGTCCCCACAATTCACAAAAACGTGTGTGTGTGTGTGTGTGTGTGAACATGCACTATTTCTTTCCATAAGCTGCTCTGTAATGGGTATTTGTCCCAATACTCTGGCTAAAGTTCATGAGCAAGGAAGAAAGAAGGCGTAGAGCGTTCGAGAGTGAAGTACAGCAAGCAGCAGCGATGGTACAGAAATCTAGCTGTAAGTGAACTTTTTTTCTGTAGGAATGTGTTGTGCGAGGTGTCTCAAAGGTGGCAGGTGTGTCTTCCCGTTAATGCAATTAGCGTGCAAGGACAGGAATAGCTTGTGCTTTGGTAAATTATTATAAATAACAGAGTTGTGGCACAATACATAATTTTTTAGATTTATGTGTGGGTGACGGTTCTGCTTGTCTGCTTGTAAGTTGTGAGTTCAGGGGTGTTGCTTGGGTTCACACCTAATGACGTGTTTCCCAAATGTGAAACATTCTTTTATTATAATGTATGAAGTTTGTTGATTGTTTTTCAACTAACAGACATTCCAATAGAAATGTATTTATTACAATTATTTCTGTTTTTTTCTCAAAGGATATGGTGTTCTGTTCTGTGCTCTTTCTTTCTTTCTTTCTTTAATGAAAAATACACATGAAATTCACACATTTTTTCACAGAATCATGTTTTTGGTTTTGAAATGTTTTGCCTGTGCAAATTCGAAGCTTCAAATGCTCTTTTCAAGTGATAATATGTGAAACACACAACCAAACGCATGATTTTGGTGTGTAGTATGATTCATGTGCTTTAATCAGTTTTATTTTAGTATCATTGATAAACTATTTTTATATAAATTTAATTAGATTTTATTTAATATTTTCTGAATTCAATTTTAATTTTAGTTAAAATGTTAGTAATTTTGTTGTGTGGTTTTATCATTTTTTAAATAATCTTTTTAAATATGTATATTTTTTAGTTTTTAGTTTCTTTAGTTTGTTATTTGTAGTTCTTCAACTTAAACTAAATGGAAATGAGAAATACTGCCATGACAACTAGCTGAAATAAAATAAGTTTAAGTTGTTTTATTTCAGTAAACATGAACGCAAATGACTATTTTAACAATGTCTTTACTACTTTCCTGGACCTTGAATGACGGTAATTACGTTGCTTTCAATGGGGGATAAAAAAAATCTCTTGGATTTCATCAAAAATATCTTAATTTGTGTTCTGAAAATGAATGAAAGTCTTACTGGTTTGGAACGACATGAGGGTGAGTAATTAATGAAATTTCATTTCTGGGTGAACTAACCCTTTAATGATAATAACCCTGGTTTTAATTACAAGGGTTCTTTCTGCACATCCTTACTTCTGCCTATAAATCTGCATGACTTTCTGCAGATGTTCAGTCAGCATCAAGCTGAATCCCTGTCTCTTTTCTCTCTTGCAGTGCAGAGTGTAATCAGGCCCTACAAGCCCACAGATAAGTCTGCTATTGTCTCTCTCTTCCGCTTTGGCATTCTGGAGCATGTCTACCCAGCCTTCTTCAAAGCCATGAGTCATCCTGACCACATCGGCGTGACTCTCAGCGTCTCCGTGGCCGGATATGTGCTGGGAGGGAGCTCGTGCTTCCAGGCCGTGCTCTTCGGAGGAGCTTGGGCTTGCTTGGTTTACTATTGCTGCCATGAGATTTACGACAGCTACCTCAAGAGGAAGATGGAGATGGAAATGGCAGATATCCAGGCCAACTTCTTGGATAACCAGGTGAATCATTTCTGGGTGGCGGAGATGGAGGTGAACGGGAAGTCGAAGGTGGTCGGGCTGCTGGCTGTAGTTGGTGTGAAGGGCGACGTTTCGAAGGATGGGTGGAACGCAGACGATGCAGCGACAGCTGAGGTGTTTCAATTAATCGTGTCCTTCAACCAGCGACGTAAAGGTCTGGGAACTCAGCTGGTAGAGACAGCCGTAGAGTTCTGTAAGGAGCAGGGACTTTCTCGAGTGGTCGTAGAGATCAGCTCCCCACAGACCGCGGCCATTTCGATTTTCCGCAAACTGGGCTTTACTGTGACATCCGTGCATAGCTACACACACCCTAACCGTTTGGTCTCAAAACTGGCCAGGATCAATGTAATACGAATGGAAAAGCATCTTTAAACTGCAATGTTAAATCCGTGGGTTACACTTTATTTCAGTAGTCCACTTTAGACATTCTACTAACTAAGTAACTTTGCAACTACATGTCAACTTTCTCTCATTAGAGTATGAGTATGTTTAAATTTATATCTCTTATTCACACATTTGACCATCCCTTGGCAATCAAGCCTATTCTCACTGCAAAGACAAAGAGTAATGCAAATTTAGAAGATTTAGTTCACTTTAAAATGAAAATTACCCCAAGATTGTCTCACCCTCAGGCCATCCTAGGTGTATATGCCTTCCGTATTCAACTTACAAAGAAAGTGTAGCGCCTCTCGCAGTTCAAAAATGCTTACATTACACCTTCCGATTTCAACTGAACGGAAAAAGCGTAACTGACACGACATCAGTTAAGTTTTTTTCGTAAGTTGAATACGGAAGGCGGTCTGGTGGAAGTTAGATATTTTACTTTATAACTTGTTAAATATTTATATTTTTCTTACACAAATGCATCGCTTCATTTCAGGAAGCCTCATTGGTCCCGTTCACTGCCATTATAAAGCTTGGATGCATCAGGATATTTATTCATATATCTCCGATTGTGTTCATCAGAAAGAAGAAAGTCATGTACATCTAGGATGGCTTGAGAGCAAGTAAAGCTTGGGGTAATTTTCATTTTAAAGTGAACNCAAAGAGTAATGCAAATTTAGAAGATTTAGTTCACTTTAAAATTAAAATTACCCCAAGATTGTCTCACCCTCAGGCCATCCTAGGTGTATATGCCTTCCGTATTCAACTTACAAAGAAAGTGTAGCGCCTCTCGCAGTTAAAAATGCTTACATTACGCCTTCCGATTTCAACTTAACGGAAAAAGCGTAACTGACACGACATCAGTTAAGTTTTTTTCGTAAGTTGAATACGGAAGGCGGTCTGGCGGAAGTTAGATATTTTACTTTATAACTTGTTAAATATTTTTCTTTTTCTTACACAAATGCATCGCTTCATTTCAGGAAGCCTCATTGGTCCCGTTCACTGCCATTATAAAGCTTGGATGCATCAGGATATTTATTCATATATCTCCGATTGTGTTCATCAGAAAGAAGAAAGTCATGTACATCTAGGATGGCTTGAGAGCAAGTAAAGCTTGGGGTAATTTTCATTTTAAAGTGAACTAATACTTTAAAACTAGATGAAGTTGGCTTGAGAAAGCCTGACCAGAAAGTTTGATAAAGATTTCAAAGCAATTTAAAACAAATATTGTTTTGTTTTTTTCAAAAGAATATGTTGTTTTCTTTATATTACTATATGGGATCTATACAAACACCACAACCAATAAACAATACAAATATCATAGTTTGCTCTCTCATCCATTAGAATTGTAATGCAAATAGAAGCTAATGTGTAAAACGTTATATAAACTACTTTTAGCTTTCAGGAAAGGTTGAATCTCATTGATCCAGAGGAATTTATGCCAGCTGACCCATATGACCATACTTAAGTCTTAAAATACCACTGAAATGCAAAACCAAAGAAAGCGGCTAGAGGTTTAACATTCTTGCAGCAATGACATTATGAGCCTATTGTGCAGATTGGAATAAAGGAGCTAGTGTTTCTACTCACATCGTTGGGAGTAAAACCCATGTTTAACCAGGTAACACTGCTATTGTAGTTGGCCTATTGAAGAACGTCAGTCATCAGTAGTACAAAGGGGGTTGGGATACATAGGATTCAATAGGGTGTCCTTTCTTTTCACATGTCTGTATATGGGTTTAATCTATTTTACAGTGTCCTTGTTACATGTAACATATATTTTGATTACAAAATAAAATTATACATTTGGATTCATAATAGATCCAGGATATATATTTATGCATTCAGATAAATGACCCCAAAATATATGTACTCTTTCCCAAAGGTGTGCTATGGTTGGCTGAGATGCGCACACATTACTAGACAGAGCACAGACATCAATCACCCTCTCAGATCTTGTCAGATGGTATTAAAGCACTGTCCAGTCGGCAGGTGATGATCTCTCCGGTGATGTCTGCGCTACTGAGCCCCCTTTCAGCCACTCCGAGGGGAATTAGCCTCTAGTAATGACTTCCATCATTATTATTCCTACCATGCGTAAGGAGGGTTTTAAAATAATTGTCTAAATTGCACATCATGACTCTAATGCATGCATATGCACATATAAGTAAGGGACGCAGATGATGTCAGGACGGATAATGCCATAGTGTTAATGCTGAATAATTGGCAAGCGTCAAGGTGTGTGACTGTGCATTTTTGGAGGTATATTTACAGCTTGGAGATGTTTTGGAGAGGATAAATATTCAATCAAAGTTTCCTCTATACTCAGACATGGTACCCAGAACATTTATCAGTTTACAATGTGTAAATACAGCAATGGGACTTCTAGGGCTGAATTTACTTCTGCATAGAGTTTATAAAAAATATACTTATGTGACATTATCAGGACATAAAAAGGTGAAGTGTATGCTCTGTGCCAATAGCATCACCATCATTTTCTTCAGAAAATATTCCTGTAGACTGGATTATATTAACTTTTTAAGAGTATATTAACCATTTAAAGTTGATCTGAAAAAAATGTTGATTTTGTCCACAAGGAATTGATTGGATTGTTGTGGTTTTCTATTAGTGGATCTCATGTGAGTGACAGGTTGTCCCACCCTTGTGCCAGTAAACATGTCATCAGATGATGCTGCAAGAGGGAGGGGAAGTTATTTTAATTAAAGATTATGAGGCACATGAATGAAAAAAATAATAATGTGCATGGATAAATCATTTATAATAAATACTACAATAGTCCATAAAAAACAATTGTCAATTTTTGATTTCATGATGACTTTAACCATAATGTATATAGTTGATTACATATATATGATGTATAAATATCAACTGCTTGACTGTTATATTTTAGAAAAATATGAACTATATTATCACCCAGCAATATAATAAAAGTTGCATATGTAGAACATCCTACTTTACCTGCAAACATTCAGCATACTCAAGTAAAGCAATATATTTGCTATATAGCAACTCTTAGCGGCGTGATTGTTTATATCATCTCTAAACTGTAAACTATACACTCTAAAAAATCCTGGGTTAAAAACAACCCAAGTTGGGTTGAAAATGGACAAACCCAGCGATTGGGTTGTTTTAACCCAGCGGCTGGGTTAAATGTTTGCCCAACCTGCTGGGTAGTTTTATTTAACCCAAATATTGTTTAAAAATTACTGTATTTCTTGCTTAAAATGAACCCAAAATATGTTGGAAATTAACATTTATTAATATGTTTAATAAACAAACATTTATTAATACTTTCTTTGAATAATATTTAAACAATACACATTTATTAAATTGCTTAATAATAAATGCTCATCTTTTTGATTATTATTGTTGCCTCTAGTAATTATGAGTCTGATTTTTAATTTCCAACCTATTTTGGGTTCATTTTAAGCCAGACATATAGTAATTTGTAAACAATTGTTGGGTTAAATAAAACTACCCAGCAGGTTGGGCAAACATTTAACCCAACTGCTGGGTCAAAACAACCCAATCGCTGGGTTTGTCCATTTTCAACCCAACTTGGGTTGTTTTTAACCCAGCATTTTTTAGAGTGTATTATTGCACTATATATAAAGTTGGATATATTATATCCAAATGTTTTTTGCATGTACAGTATACTCGCGGCAGCTGATATATACTAAATAGCGAATGTCAACTACCTGATTTTTTTATTTCGTATGTAACTATATTATCGCCCAGCTCTTTATATAAAGTTGGATATGTAAGTATGCCCAACTTTATCTGCATACATACAGTGTACTCACATATGGCGATATATATTGTATAGCAAATTTCAACTGCTTGATTGCTTGGATAGTCACAAAATGTAAATAATATTATCTCCCAACTCTAATCTGATAAATGCAACTATAAGGCATGAAGATATTAAGATATTATAAACATTAACATGATTTTCTGTAAAGCAGCTTTGAAATTATATGTATTGTGAAAAGCGCTATACAAATAAATTTGACTTGACATTTAAAGCGGTTATGTGTACAATAGAGTACCTCAGAGATGACGTGTTTTTATATGCAAAACCCGGAAGCGACTTAGCATTTTAGGACTTCCGGTTCCATCGCCCTAAAGTCTATGGGTTATTTGAATGGGTTTTTGCTAAATCGCCTGAAATAAGGTTGACGTTTTGATCTATGACGTAAAACACACCAGTTATAACCCGCTTGTGATTTTTTAAACCTTTATTGTGTCTTAAAAACGGCGGTTGCTAACAAGTTGCTAAAAGGACTACTTCCTTTGGCGGGGACTTTAGACATCATCATGACAAAGGACATTTGGACAGCATTTCTCATAAAAAAGTGGAAAAGCAATTAATGAAAATTCTTACATATAGCCCCTTTAAAGGGATAGTTCACCCAAAAATGAAAATTTGATGTTTATCTGCTTACCCCGAGGGCAGGGGTGGGCAAGTTCGGTCCTAGAGAGCCGCTGTCCTGCAGAGTTTAGCTCCAACCCTGAAAAAAACCTTCAGCTGCCTATAGCCTTAGTAATCCTGAAGAGCTTGATTAGCTTGTTCAGGTGTGTTTGATTAAGGTTGAAGCTAAACTCAGCAGGACAGCGGCTCTCTAGGACCGAACTTGCCTACCCCTGCCCCAGGGCATCCAAGATGTAGGTGACTTTGTTTCTTCAGTAGAACAAAAATTATGATTTTTAACTCCAACCGTTGCCGTCTGTCAGTCGTATAATGCATGTCAATGGGAACTCCATCTATAAGAGTCAAAAAGGCTAATGACGACACATTGATGTCCTAAGACATGAAACGATCGGTTTGTGCGAGAAACCGAACGGTATTTATATAATTTTTTGCCTCTAATACACCACTATGTCCAACTGCCTCGAGCATCCGGTTGGTGAGGTCTGAAAATGCACTCTGATGACGGAAGTGATCTCTCACGTGTATATGTCTATGAGTGCGAGCGATCACTTCCGGCATCAGAGTGCATCAGAACTCACCAACCGGATGCTCAAGGCAGTTGGACATAGTGGTGTATTAGAGGCAAAAAATGATATAAATACTGTTCGGTTTCTCGCACAAACCGATCATTTTGTGTCTTAGGACATCAATGTGTCGTCACGAGCCGCAGGGTTTAATTTGGATTTGTCTGTGCATGTTTTTTTGACTCTTATAGATGGAATTCCCATTGACATGCATTATACGACTGACAGACGGCAACGGTTGGAGTTAAAAATCATCATTTGTGTTCTACTGAAGAAACAAAGTCACCTACATCTTGGATGCCCTGGGGGTAAGCAGATAAACATCAAATTTTCATTTTTGGGTGAACTGTCCCTTTAAGTTGTTGTCAGTACAATGCCCTAATTGTGTCTTTATTCTGTTGCCAAGATATGGCTGGGGCATGTTGCTATGTAGTTGCTAAGGTGTTGCTAGGCAGTTGCTAGGGTGTCTGTGCTGTTTCTAAATGCTAGCTTGCTAGTCGAAGTCAAAAAGTTTAGTCAGTATCGCTGTGTGGGGCTTATTGGGATGCTCAAACAAAGCAAGCAATGTTTTACACGAGTTGCAGTGTTTACACTTCCCAGGGAATCAACTTACAAATGGCTTATTTATAGTTGTCTCTGCATATTAAGCTGGAAAAAGTATTCAAACAGCATAAAAATTACACACACATCACCTCTAAATAGAAAGGCCATTTCATATACCATCATCTTTTAGCAGACATTAAAGTGAAGAGATAAAGGAGGGATGAGAGATGCAAAAAGCACAGTTCTCTTTAATGAACTCACTCTTGGGTTTAAGAGGGAACATAGAAATCAACACACACACACACACGCTGCTGGGTGCGAGGCGAGTATAGAATGCCAATTAATTCTAAAATTTTCCTTTTCTTTTAATGCAAATTTTGGGGGAGCAAGCTGAATATATTACAGACAGGGCTGTCGATTTAACTTTAAGTTTCTCCACTTAATTATTATAGTTTTATAAAGTGTCTTTTTAAAAAATTAAAAAGAATTTAATATGTACTCATGTTCAGTTTATTACAACTCCAAATTTGTGTATGTGATTTACAGAGGATTTTTTATAACAGTGATCTCATTATCTTTTATGTGGAAACAGATATTCGGCAGCATACTGTGTGACAGCAGGATATATGAATCACTAGAGTTTGTGATTTCACAATAGCAAGATGTCCTCGGTCAGCAATACAGCTTCAAAGACACTATGCAGGCGTTTATTGTATATTGTTGTAGCTCTATTTATTTTAATTTAATAAGTGATATAATTGCTTATTAGCTTTACATTAGTTTGACGAACCCCCCTTTTGGAAAAAACGGTGTATTTCTTCTGTTTAAAAATGTAGATGTTTTTGTAAACAACTGTGTTAAAGCTCACAGGTAAACAGTGAATGATGTGAAAAACTGCTAATTTTACCAAATCAATGCTTCTGAGCTGAAGTGAATGAGAGATTTAATCTAACTGCACTTTTAATTGTGTGATAATTGCTAATGCTTGTTTTTTTTTACACTTCTTCCCTTGACAGTAGTGCTAAAAATACTCAAAGTGTTCTCCATTTTTTGAACGAATGCCACATAATGAACAATAACCCAGTTTTTTTTTTTTCATGCCCTTGAGATTAATCCAATGAATGTGTTGAATTGAGGCTTAACCAACTTAGTGCTAAACAGTGTGTGAATTCTTAGCTTAGCTTGAGCCTCCAGAGGTATTATGAATGCATGAGTCACATCTAAATTGGATGCTTGTTTCCATCACAGAATAAAAAAAAGCGATTTCTGAGAGAATTCTGAGAAAAAAAGATCAGAATTGTGAGATATAAACTCACCATTGCAAGTTATAAAGTCTGGATTGTGAGATCTGAGATATAAACTCGCAATTGCAAGAAAAAGTCAGAATTGTGAGTTTATATTTTGCAATTCTGACTTTTTCCCTCTCAGAATTGTAAACTGGAAATTGCTAGTTATAAAGTTTGAATTGCAAGAAAAGAGCCAATTGTGAGTTTATATCTCAAAATTTTGAGTAAAAAAAGTACGAATTGGATGATATAAATTCACAATTCTGACTTTTTACTCAGAATTGTGAGATACAAATTCGTAATTCTGAGTTTTTCCTAAAAATTGTAAGATATAAACTAGGAATTGCGAGAAAAAAGTCAGAATTGTGAGAAAAACGTCAGAATTGTGAGACAAACTCGGAACTGCGAGTTTTAAAGTTAGAATTGTGAGTTTATATCTTGCAATTTGGAGGAAAAAAGTCAGAATTGCAAATTTATTTTCACAATTCGATCATTTTTCTTCAACGTCAGAATTGTGAGATATAAACTTGGAATTGCGAGAAAAATGTCAGAATTGTGAGATAAACTTGGAATTGCGAGAAAAAAAGTCAGAATTGTGAGATATAAACTCGAAATTATGAGAAAAAAGTCAGAATTGTGAGATATAAACTCGAAATTATGAGAAAAAAGTCAGAATTGCAGAATTGTGAGATATAAACTCGAAATTATGAGAAAAAAGTCAGAATTGTGAGATATAAACTTGGAATTGCAAGAAAAATGTCAGAATTGTGAGATATAAACTCAAAATTATGAGAAAAACGTTAGAATTGTGAGATATGAACTTGGAATTGCGAGAAAAATGTCAGAATTGTGAGATATAAACTCAGAATTATGAGAAGAACGTCAGAATGGTGAGATATGAACTTGGAATTGCAAGAAAAAAAAGTCAGAATTGTGACATAAACTTGGAATTGCGAGTTATAAAGTTAGAATTGTGAGTTTATATCTTGCAATTTGGAGGAAAAAGTCAGAATTGCAAATTTGTATCTCACAATTCAAACATTTTTCTTGCAATTCCAAGTTTATAACTGACAATTCTGCCGATTTTCTAAAATTGTGAGATATAAACTTGCAATTGAGAGTTATAGTCCGAATTGCTTCTTTTTTTTATTTTTTTTTTTCAAAATTTTGAGTTTATTTCTCACAATTCTGAGGGAAAAAAGTCTGAATTGTACAATATAATCTTTCAATTCTAACTTTTTTTAATCAAAATTGTGAGATTTACTTGGAATTGCAAGAAAAAAGTCAGAATTGTGAGTTTATATCAAAACTGTACTATAATCTCGCAATTCTGACTTTTTTTCTCAGAATTGGAGATATAAGGAATTGCAAGAAAGTAAGAATTGTGAGATAAAAAGTCACAATTACCTTGGTGGAAACAAACTTCCGTAGGATGCAACTCTTTGGGGTGTTAAAAACATCCTTTACCACTGCTCAAGCACCCCAATCTGATGACCACAATGCAACACTCAGACACTGAATACAATGTGAGTCATTACGCCTATAAAGAGCGAACATCCTCTTTTTGTTCTCTTTGAAAATCCACTTGAAACCAGAGTCACGTAGTGTGCTATCTGCCCAGAGAAATGCCGAACACTTCACAGGGCAGGAGGGCTCTTATTTCGGCACGGATGTGCTGCACCTTCAGCGCTGTGGCCGACAGCTGTTGTCATGGTATCAACCCGGGCAGCGGGCGCTCAAGTGCTTCCACAAACAGGGTACTTTTATGAATCTTTAACTCAGGATGGTGCATATGCAGGTTGTGGAGACCTGTGCAAATAACGATAATATGATGGAATCACTTGAGCTTATTTACTAAGCAGAGGCTCAGGGCTTCATGTTTGTCTAGGATCTGTTTGACTAGCTGATATGCCACCCGGGGTGATTTGGGTCTTAAAGCACAAATTATTATGCTACAGAGGTGCTTAGAGATGTGTTAGAAGAGTATTTGTGGTAACACTTTACAATAAGGTTTCATTTGTTAACATTAGTTAATGCATGAACTAACAATGAACAATACATTTGTTACAGTATTTATTAATCTCTGTTAATTTTAGATAATAAAAATACAGTCATTCATTGTTTGATCATGTTAGTTCACAGTGCATTAACTAATGTTAACAAATACAACTTTTGATGAAATTAACATTAAATACTGTCATGAAACTCTAGATGGCACATGCTGATGGGTCTTAACACAATCTGATGATAATTACAGCGTTAACTACTTTGCACAAGCTGATTGGTCCATGTCACATCTGCAGCCAATGAGCTTGTTGATCACACATTTAAATGGCTGGTTACATTCACTATAGCAGTTTGCAGCGCGCTTCAGAGTTCCTCTAAAACCCTCCACCTTCCCCAGCTCCTCCTGTATAAATCTGCTATGGGTTATTAATATATGCTTTTTGTGCAGCAACACTATGTCTTACCTGCAGCAGAGCATTGGCAAATGTATTGGCAGTAACAAGTTCCCGTACTTGCTCTGCAGCAGCAGCAGTGTAGCAGATCTATTCTGCCAAGACCAAATACATTGACATTGTCATATCCATTACCATGCTAACAATCTTCCAAGAGTTGTCATGATAGAAAATTGCTGTAGAAGTGCAATTCATTCTCATGTTAACTAATGTAGTTAACTAAGGTTAACTAATGAACCTTATTGTAAAGTGTTACCATATAATCTTTGCTTTATTTTCTACTTTACAAAAATATTTTTTTACAGTATCGACATGAAGAGACCATACGATTGACACACAAAGTGACCAACCAGGTAATTTTTGATTTAAGTGCCGTTTATATCTGTATCTGTTCACAGTTTGATGCTGTTATTTATTCTTAATACAGTGCTAAGCAATTAAAATTATCCCTAAAAATTAAAGAGGCCATATTATGCCCTTTTACAAAGTTTTGATTTTGTTTTTGGGCTCTACTAAAATAGGGTTTCGTGCTTGAATGTTCAAAAAACATATTATTTTTCCTATATTTGACATTGTTGCAGCACCTCTCTTCCCAGTCTGTCAGTAACGCTCTGTTTAGATCCGGTCTCTATGAAGCCCCTCCTTCTGAAAAGCACAATGTGCTCTGATTGGTCGGCTGGACCAGTGTTTTGTGATTGGTGTTTGGGAAATGTGATGCCCCTTATCCTAGAGTTTCAACATACAACAAACTCAAATCAACCAGAATAATTATAATAATAATAATAAAAATTAAAATAGAAAACTCAAGACTACAATCAGGCACTTCAGGGAGTTCAGAAACACTGTTACTGATATAGAGAATAACTCCCTTTCAAATGCTCTTTAACTTTGCAGACCTTCTTCATGCTCAAACAGCAACATTACACAATAAAGAAAGTTGAAAGTGTAAAAAAGCATAATAGGTTCTCTTTAAAACAGAATTTTTTCTCTTTTATAAAGACTCAAATGTTTTACCTAAGGCAAAGCTCATTTTATTCAGGGTGTCTTCAAACGCTGCAATGTACGCAAAATCTGTGCGATTTACCTAAGTGCATGGCTCATAACTACTGCAAATGCTATCTGCTGAATACAGTGGTATTTATAATGAAATTAGTATAATATCTGATAATTGTAACCTTGTTATATAACTTTGAACATTCTTATCGAGGCAGAATTAGCATTTTGTAGACCGCAGCCCATGAACTCATGATCTCTAGCTGCTGCAGTCTGAATGAATCTCCTGCATCTCAAAGAAGACATGCAATGTCATTTGAATCAGTCTATTCAACTCTTTAATGAATGCTCAAAGTCAACATGAATCTATTTACTTTTGTAATGCATGTTGCTGGTCTCTTTGTTAACGATTCACTGGTGCATGTTAATTCAAATCAAAAAATGGTTATCTTTATAATCTTTCATCAAAATAACTTGCCAGCTTTCCTTCTCAGCCGACTTCACTAATCCCTTTTCAGCCCTTTCTCTCGCCAACCATATCCCTCCATTCTGGTTAGAAATGGGTGGATTATAATAGTGCCAAATATTATTAATGTAATTTAAGAACTGTGTTCTATTTTAAAGTCTGTGTAAAAGCAATATTAAAACATGTGTTCTGGGTTTGTCACACCACAGAAAAATGTGTTATTAACCACCTAGCCAAATGTGAATGATTAAAAAAGCGCCACGTAAATGAAATAAGTTATCAAAATCTTGAAAAAATATAAGCACTCAAACGCTGGAGGCGTGTCCGCTGTCGGCGCTGAAACCACGCCCACTCACGAGAAAGCTGCCGTCTCTCTCAATTTACTAGTCTAATGAGTCAAACATACTGATGCATATAAACAAAAGAATCATTTTAGAGGGATGCAAAATTTAGTAGAGTTACTGTGGACTTACTATCTACTAATTATAACATAAGCACTCAAGGCAACTTACACATGATACCAGATGTCGGCTCCGCGAGACGGGAAGATGAAGGCCGGGACGGGAGATATTCGGTTCAGCCCCATTGTCAGCTCGCCATCAAGATGACTCTTCACAGAATTAATCCACCTTTTCTTCATATCATAGTTTTTAGGAAATTTAAATAAGGAGACCGAGCTGTTTTGTATATTATCAGAACCAGGTAATATGCATTTGCCTGACTAAGGCATAGCTAGCTAGCAAAATGTAGGTTACAGTAACTCGCAATTGAGCGAGAGCCATGATGCTAATAGTGTTAGGGGCGGGGCCATGCTCGGTGACTCCAGTGCGTCATCGAGTCACCGTTTTAGCCCCGCCTAAAAAATCCAATTCAGAACTACATATTTCACAGTCTTTGTAATTTTTCAACAATACATTTGTGACATTTATAATGTGTTTAGAAACAATTCTCAGAATTGACTTTACGTGGACTTTAATAGCCTATGTTTTAAAAAGTAATTTATTCCTGTGATGGTAAAGCTGAATTTTCAGCATCATTACTCCAGTCTTCAGTGTCACATGATCCTTCAGAAATCATTCTATACTGATTTGCTGCTTAAGAAATGTTTCTTATTATTGTCAATGTTGAAAACAGTTTTATATTTTTGTGGAAACCATTCACAAGATTTACCAAGATTCTATGGTAAATAGAAAGTTCAAAAGAACAGCATTTATTTGAAATAACAATATTTCAAAACATTATAAATGTCTTTACTGTCACTTTTGATTAGTTTAATGTATCGTTGCTTAGAATATAAGTATTCAATTCTTTTTTTTAAAGTTAATCCCAATTTTTTATTTATTTTTTTGATATTGTATTAAGAGCATCTTCATATAACAATTTTGATCCTAAAAGTTGTTGCTAAAAATTGTGTGACATTTGTCATAATATAGTAAGCTGGGTTTAATAGATATTAGATGATTTTTTAGAGTAGGTCTATCAATATTGGTGATATTTATCAATATTTCAGATCAGATCAGATTGAGGAGAAAATCAGTTGCCATTCCGCCTTTTTGTGATAAAAAAATAAAATCCTGTATTTTTATTGTTAAATATATTTAACTCTTAAATCCTCCCAATTAAGAAAGTTAAATGGGTTGCGAACTGCAATTCCTGCTGACTTTAAAAATGTTTAAAAATGTCCTGCCTCCAATCTCAACACGTTTTACAGACCTGCTTCTGAATGCGACAGTCTGTGACAGACCAAGGGATCAAGAGACAGTTTAGCATGCAGCGCATTCACCGGCGGCGTCCACGCGGCGTGACGAGCACTGATTTCTGAAAGGAAAATGAAAAGCTCATTTGCCCAGGCAGGAAAAAGTGCTGCGGCATAGGTGATCTAAGCCTCAGTATATTATTAGTGGTTCTTCTTTCTCACTCTCAACCTTACTCACCTACGCAGCTCTGGGTCTCTGCAGGGACCTGCTGCTAGTAGGGGATCTGACTGTATTGAGGGCTTTTGAAAGGCAAAGCCTATCCTAGCATGGGGAAAACAGTCTCACACTACTTGATTGCTTATGCAAGGGTCATTCCCAAGTACCCACCTGGATTAACCTGGCCCAGCTCTCAAAATGTAAGTACATGGAAATTAAAAGTAAATACAGACTGATATTGAGCTTGCCCTCTCAAGGCATAGCAGTGCAACAAGATTTTTATGATAGGGAGAATCTTAAAACAAAACGGGTCACATTTTCACCCTCAACAAGATGTTCTTGCATTGTGACATTATTTTAAAGTGCCCCTGTTATGCTTTTTTCACATATTACCTTTCATGTAGTGTGTAATGTGTGAATGTAAAAGGTCCGAAAAGTTTCAAAGATCAAAGTGCAAGATAAAGTACGATTCTGAACTGCCTAAAACGGCTTGAACCTACTTAAGTTTGTAGCAAATTTGCATAATGCCAGCCTATGGTTTTCACTGGCTGCCTGTGAAAAACGACAACCTGGCCCCGCCCTCAAACACTGTAGTTGTAGCTGAGGCCCGGAAGAGTTTGTGTTGAGGACATGTTGAGAAGATGCTGTTTTCTGCGCTATGAAAGCAAATCCACTATGCTGCACTTCCAAAGGATGAGGACTCGCGCTCATATTGATACGAAGCCTCCGGAGCTGAAATTCCGATTTGATGTTGGGCATTTTGTTTCCGACACACTCTGTAAGATTTAGACCAATCACAACAGACTTTGCCATCTGACCAATCAGAGCAGAGTAGACTCGTGGAAAGGAGGGGTTTAGAGAGACTGAATCCTTTATTGAAACATTTGTGAGAAAAAAAGGTGATTCTACAATGTATATTATGGACAAATTTAAACCTATTCTAAGAGACTCCAAAACAGTCTCTTAGTCCAAAACAAAATTAGGAACCTTTAAAATAGCATAATAGGGGCACTTTAAATCTCAAGTAACCACATTCCCAAATAAACTAATGTTTCTAGACATTTATTCCATTATTCTTCATGGTGATTCTTGTTATATTCTTACTTAAAATTAAACCAAAATAAAATATAGGCATTACAACAAATACTACCATTATTTCACAATTAAAATAATAAAATATATTTACACAATAAATAAACAATAATTTTTTATTTTAATTTAATAAAAAAAAATTTTTGGAATTATTTTATTATTATTTGCATTTCAGTGTGAAAACATATGACCTGGACATAGGTTGTGTGTCATTCTTCCGATACCTCTTGCCTTATCTTGAATACCGGTTGACGTTTTAGAATATAGATGCAGAAACATTTTAAATCAATGCCTATAAGTAAAGAAAGCACCCAGTGTATTTTAGCAAATGCATTGTGAAAAATGGAATGAGGATGTTTTTCACACCACATGGTCATTAATTTACATTAGTCTGCAGCAGAAAACCTGCACAGGTTGTGTTTTTTCCCCATTGATGTTGAATAAAAATGCATCTTCAGGTCTGTTAACACCTGTTCCAAAATCACAGATGCACGATGCCATGCCAAGCTGCAATTTGTCTCTGTTTGGCCCAAAAACATGAACGCATACAGCAGTCTAGGACATCTGCTTGCCAGGGCTGAAAATTCAGACAATGTACAGAATCATTAAATCCACAACACTCTGTTTGGTGACGCAAGGCTTTTTCCAGGAGAAATATATTTACATTTACATTTACATTTAATCATTTAGCACACGCTTTTATCCAAAGCGACTTACAAATGAGGAGAACAATAGAAGCAATCAAACCAGCAACAGGACAACAATATGCAAGTGCTGTGACTAGTCCCAGTTAGTCTAGCACAAAGTACACATAGCACAGTACACATGCACAATACACGTAGCAAGTTTTTTTAATGCATAAAATAATTTAAAATGATTAGTTATTAATTATAAAATCAATAAATAAATATACATACATAATAGAATAGTAAGTGTTAGTATTAATAGGTCAAGTGTTGACGGAAAAGATGCGTCTTTAGCTATTTCTTCAAAAAGGCTAGAGACTCGGCAGCTCGGGTTGAGTTAAGCCCGGGATACACTGCACGATTTTTAGCTGTCCCAGATGAAAGATTGCCATCGTGAAACAATAGTGGCGATTTCTGTGATCATGGGTCTTAATCGATGCTCCTATGTCGTACAGTGAGAGAGGTTCAAAGACGGCCGTTTTCCCGGTCTTGTGACCAAAGATAGCCTACGATAGTTTTCTGACAGTGTCAGAAATTCAGCCTGATCAACGCACAGTGTTACGACCTACGTCTACTGACCAGCCAATAAAAACGCGACATGAAATCAACGTGACATGGCGCTAAAACTTAAAACTGCTTACCTCAAGCTTTTTTCCCTTCTTCTTTCGCCACTTCCTTTTTATTTTCAGCACACATAAAATCTACAACTGCCAAAGTGTGATTCAACATGGTGTTTTGTTTACCACTAGCGCATGCTGATGACGTTTTATTCTTCTATAGAAACTTGCATCGTAGCCTAGGAGTCAATAGGTGTCATGATTGTACAGTTTACATGCATGTCGTACCCAAGTTTAGTAGATCCATGTCGCACAGTGTGATAAAGTAATAATCTTATAGGATTGCTAAAATCGTGCAGTGTATCCAGGGCTTTAGGCAGGTCATTCCACCAGCATGGAACAGTCAAGGTAAAGGTCCATGAAAGTGATTTTGTGCCTCTTTGGGATGGCACCACAGAGCACTGTTCACTTGCAGAACACAACCTTCTGGAGGGCACATACAGTAAGTATGAAGTAGTGAGTTTAGGTATAGGGGTGCCAAGCCAGTGGTTGTTCTGCAGGTAAACCTCAGTGCCTTGAATGAGATGCGAGCATCTACTGTCGTATCATTTGCCTTGAATGAGAGGTAGAGTTGTGTGTCATCAGCATAGCAGTGATAGGAAGAACCATGTTTCTGAATGACAGATCTTAGTGACGACATGTAGACGGAGAAGATAAGTGGTCCAAGCACTGAGCCCTGAGGTACCCCAGTAGTTAGATGTTGCGACTTAGATAGTGGTTCACCACTGGAATGTGGTTCTTGAGATCCCCTTCACCATGAGGTTTGATAGGAGGATCTGGTGGTTAACTGTGTCAAAAGCAGCAGACAGATCCAGCAAGATGCGTACTGATGATGTGGAAGCTACTCTTGCCAGTCTCAGAGCTTCAATAACCGAGAGCAGGACAGTTTTTATACCAGACTGGTTGTTGTCCAGGAGGTTGTTCTGTGTAAGAAAGGTACAGACTTGGTTGAACACAACTCATTCAAGTGTCTTAGCAATGAATGGAAGAAGAGATACCGCTCTGTAGTTTTCTAAAAGTGCTGGATTTAGAGTGGGTTTCTTAGGCTTTGGGGTTATCCGAGCCTGCTTAAATGCTGTGGGAAAGGTACCAGTGTGTGGAGAGGTGTTAATATGAGTGAGCATGGGTAAAACTGAAGAAGAAATGGCTTGAAAGAGACCAGTGGGGATAGGATCAAGCAGACAGGTATAGGGTGATTGGAAAGGATGAGTTTGGAGACTTCTGCCTCCGAGAGTGGAAGGAAGGAGGGGAGAATGAGTGTGTTTGCTGTTAAGATGTGTGTGTCAGTTTGTGGTGTGGAAAAATAGCCGCTGATGGTTGTTGTTTTATTTATGAAGAATGTGGTAGAGTCGTCAGCTGTTAGGATTGATGAAGGAGGGGAGGAATAGGACTAAGAAGAGTGGAAAAGGTTTTGAAAAGCATGCGAGAGTCAGAAGAATTGTTAATTTTGTTGTGGTAGTATGTTGTTTTAGCAGTGGAGACATTTGCAGAGAAGGAAGAAAGGAGCGACTGATACAAACCAAGGTCAGTGGGATCTTTCGATTTGCTTCACTTTCTCTCTGCAGCCCTGAGTTTAGAATGATGCTCGTGGAGAACATCAGATAGCCATGGGACGGAGGGGGTGGTGTGAGTTGGCCTGGATGAAAGGGGGCAAAAGTTGTCTAAACAAGATGTAGAGTGGAGGAAAGAGCATCAGTAGCGCTGTTAGGATCTAGTGATCAGAGAACTGATTAGGGGGAGGAAGTGTGGATGAGACCAATTGGTGGAAGGGTGACAGTGAGCATAGGTTTGTCATGATTGAACACAGGAAGCAGATGCAAGTAACGCCGTTTATTTACAACAAGCAGTAAGAGAGTGAACAAACAATGAAATGTGCAGACTTCAGTTGGCGCAGGGACTGGGATGATCGGTTGGTGAAGCGAGGTGGTGACGTGAAGAATGGTGGTGAGATGATTCCAAGATCCAGACAAGAAACGAGACACGATGACGAACAACCTGGAACTGGTGACGAACAACAGGGACTCCGATCAACAACCACGAACAGACTCCAAACAACGATCTGACAATGAGATGAGAATGAGGTGAGTATTTAAAGGGGTGAGTGAATGAGCAGCAGGTGGAGACGGTGATGAGTGGCAGCTGGATCCCCTGATGATCTACGTGGCCTGGACACACCCACAAACACACTCGCACGCATACATACACAAACACACCCACTGCTGTCACAACACAGAGCACGCGACAAGAAGGAAACAATGCATCTGCGAACCGTGACAAGATTACGCCGGAAATTGATAGATGGCGTGGAGTGTGTTGTATCATGAGCCAGGTTGAGGTTAAGAGTGAGGAGGAAGTGATCTGAGGTGTGCAGTGGAATAACCGGCATTTCTTCAGTGGAGCATTAGAGTGTGTAAGTAAGGTCCAATTGGTTACCTGATTTGTCAGTAGCCGCAGTAGGCACTCACTTGAGGTCAAACAAGGCAAACATAGTGTGGAAGTCAGAAGCCTGAGGTTTTTCTAGGTGGATGTTGAAGTCTCCAAGTACTACCAGAGGAGTACCATCCCCAGGGAAGGATGAGAGTAACATATCCAACTCCTCCAAGAAGTTACCTAGCTGACCTTGGGGACAATAAACAACTACAAAATGGATTTTAATAGGGCACGTGATTGCAATTGCATGCGATTCAAAGGAGCTATTGTCACACAGAGATGGTAAAGGATTAAATTTCCACTCATTGGAGATGAGCAGAGTTCAGGTCTGAGTCAGGGCCATGAGGTTGAGACCTGAATAACTAGTAATAGATGTAATGAAGTCTGCTTTGTTTACAGCAGACTGGCAATTCCAAAGCGACTTACAAATGAAAATTAAGTAATGTACTAGAGGACATAGGGAAAGTACGCAGGTTGTTAGGATGTAAGCTAATTCTGATGTATATTTCTCAGATGAATATTAGGGCTGCCAATGTTAACATTAATTTATGAGATTATTTAAATATGTTTCACCTGATAACATTTATTTAACACGTGACTGATTAGAAACAAATTGTTCCTTGGAAAATGTTCCTGTTAGGAAATATACAATATAATTTAATAATGTTTTCAAAATAATAGCACAAAAACGTTATTTATACATTGTTCTTGGGAAAAAAAAAATTCCTGAAATGTTTTAGTTGGATGTTTATTTAACGTTTTTTAAATGTTGAGAGAACATTTAAAAATAACATTCCCATAATGTCTGAAAAATGATAAAATGGAATGTTCCCATAACGTATAACCAAGAAAAATGTTTTTTTTTTTGTTTGTTTTTTTTACATTTAATAAACTGGATGTTTTGAACATTTAAAAATAAAGTTTTCATATCTTAATGGAATGTTAGCAAAATGTTCTTAGAACATATTTTTGTTAGCTGGGACATTTGCATTTTTTGAAGGTGGAATTCCAACTTGAAAACTCGATTTCACTGATATGCAGATATGTTTGGAAAGGAAGTTTTCAGCAAATTCCAGATTTTAAGACAACAAAAATCTAATTAGTCGTGTTAATGATTGATGATTCATTGATTCATTGCCATTATAGTTAGCATATATTTCACATAATATATAATACTTGCAAATCTGTGTGTGGAAAATGCTGACAGCATGCTCTTCAGCTGCCTAGTATAATATATTCCATCACTTGTCACTCTTATGGCATATTTGAAGAGGATCTGACACTGACCTTGGAAAACGTTATTTTGGGCTCAATGAGTCAGCAGTTTTCTGATTTAATGACACCATACCGAACAGCAATACATTTGTAAAAAATGAAAATATTCATTA
The DNA here is from genome assembly GCA_003731715.1 of Anabarilius grahami. Taxonomy (NCBI): domain Eukaryota; kingdom Metazoa; phylum Chordata; class Actinopteri; order Cypriniformes; family Xenocyprididae; genus Anabarilius; species Anabarilius grahami. The sequence goes on from RJVU01017312.1 coordinate 2,800,389, forward strand.
AATATGATTTTTTTTTTCTTGACTTACACAAAGAATGTAAGAAAGATTAAATGTAAGTTAACTCACGCGGCTCTCAAAATGAAGTGATATTTTGAAACAATCTTATGATAATGGTGCTTATGGACTTGATTAAGAAATATTTCAATTTTTTATACAATTGTTTTAACTTTTAAAATTGCTTTTAACTTTTTCTGTTTTCTCATTATTCGTTTTAGAGGACAGTCAGTGAAGTTCTGCAAAATGGATTTAAATGGTAAAATGTGTTAATTGGAGCATGATGTAAGAGTACTAAATCCATTTTTACTACTTTTTTTTTAACAATGCTTTTTGGTATTGGATTGTCATTTATAATTGACTTTTCTCTCGCTTTTCTCTGTGTGAATGTGCCTTCCTGTTGTTGTTCTCAATCTTAAACTTTGATTTAAAAATTGTACCTTTCAAACTTTAAAAATAATTTCAAACAGAGCTTATAATTAGCACCTAACACACAAATCACACGCGTATAACACTAGCGTTTGCTGAGAGTTGCGAGCGTCCCGGTGGTGACAGCTCAAAAGAGCGGAGCCTTGATTAGTCGAGTGTCAATGGAGTGCGCTGAAGGGCTTCTCAGAACAGTCTACCTACTTGAACAGCTCGAGCTGATTACAATCATCAAATAAAAATCTGAAATTAATAATTGCTCTGTTCGCTGGCATGTGAAGAGTGCTCTGCACGACTGGAGAGGAAGTGATCATGAAATGGCATCTTAGTTTTATGCACTGACTGATGAAAACTAGCTATATTCATTAGTAATGTCTGAAAAATGCTAAACATTTTTAACTTTTATTTTTTTGAATAAACACTCAGGAAATTGTTTTCACAAAGGTCGCCCATTCAAAAAGTTCTGTTATTTGTAATTAAAAGTAAATTTGTAATTGTATTTGTAATTTCTACTAAAATTCCTTCTAAAATATATACTGTATGTGTATGTTTTTTTTTTTCTGTATATTTTTTATAATGTTTTGTCCATAGTTCTTCTCGTAAAGAGAGTTTCAATAGTTCTTTTTCTTGAGATTCTCACAGTCATCAAGTTAATGAACATGTATTTAATTTTAAGATCACAGCATGCAAGAAAAAATGAACCTCTCCTAGAGATTGACCCAGCAGGAATCACTTGAGCAAGTTTCTTGTAATTTGAATAGGAAAAAAGCAAAAAAATCAGAATGTAATTGCTGAAGTGCTCTACATCACAGGTCAATTAACTGCATCATCGAACTGAAAAAAAAAATCATCACTCAAGAATGTTCTAAACCATTTTAGGTGGGAAATACAACATCTGGAACAAAAATCGTGCTCAGTGTCTTGACACTGTTTTTTTTTATATTTGACTCCAAACCACTGTTAGGCTAGAGAAATATCTCTTCTACCAATTTCTCTGTGAACTGAAAAAAGATTGTTTTAACTTAAAAAAGTACAGGTAAGTGTTAGTCAACTTAAAATGTTAAGTTGTATGTTGAAAACTTGGATATTCACCCAAAAATGAAATTCTGTCATTCATTTCTCACCTTTCGTTCATCTTCGTGAGGTTCATTCTTGTGTTATGCAGCGTATTTGAGCTTCCGTAAGAGGTTTGTTCTCGCGTCAGTCAGGTTCAGTTGAGCTTTTGTTTACATTCAAAGATCAATGTTTATATGTGAATAAAAGCCTGAATCAGTCCATCATATAAAGTGATCGAGTCTCTTCCGAAAATTTGGACTTAACAGCTCAATTGATATGGATTAGTTTTACAATCTATTCATGAACTTTTAAAGCGTCAAAGTGGTAGCTGCGTAGCTGTAAATGGAGGGACAGAAATCTCTCAGATTTCATAAAAAATATCTTAAAGTGCCCCTATTATGGATTTTTGAAAATTATCTGTCATGTAGTGTGTAACATAGCAATGAAAACATCCTGCAAAGTTTTAAATCTGAAAGTGCACCGTATATAAAGTTATTGTCTCTCAAAAGTAAGAGTCGACTCTGAGTCAATTAAACAAGTCGTTTGTAAAAACGAATCCCAAGCCGTTTCCTTGTGATGTCACAACGACACATTTGCATATTGTCCGCCCACTTATTGCACACGCAGACGCCAGGAAAAAATTAATTTTTTCAACAACATTTTTTCAGCAGTACAATCTTTTGTTGTGTTCCCGTCATTTTACTGACGACTGCTTCTCAAACCGCGGGGAGTTTAACGCAGGATTCACAAAATGCTTGGTCTTAAAATATGGATCAATGCCCAGTTTATTTGGACCAGCTTGCTCCTCTGAATAACCTGTAAGTATGATTTATAATTGATGTTTATATTTTCTAGCGATCATTCAAAATTCGTAGTTTTGTATGATATGTTGTGTAACGTACACCCTAATCTGTCTCCTGCTAACCGGCTAACTCACATTTCTGTAGTTCTGCTATTCAAATGTGGGTCCAATATTGTCTAAAAATGAATCAATTAATGCAGCTTGTCTGTCTTATTACTTGGAGTAATGATCAAGGATGGAGCACGACTTTTGTTTACAGAGGGTAATGCATTATCAGCTATTCACGTTTGTGCTTTGCTAACGTGGGAGTTTACAACATACAAAACAAACTGTTTTTTTCCTCTGTGTTTTTATTATTACAGTAGTGGAGCTCTATCTGTATTGAAATAGGATGTTAAGATGCTAGTCCACGCTAACTAGTTCAAGTATTCTCTCTGTAAACAGTAAACACTCATTTGTCAACCAAATCTTTAATATATCAGGAAAAACATTTGTAACTTTTTCATTGTTCTTCACAAAGATCACAAGCATTTTTGTACCATTTTCAAAACACAACAAACAAAACTCTGTGAATTGTAAAATAATCAGTTGCACACCTTGGGCCCTATTTTAACGATTTAAACGCAAAGTGTAAAGTGCACGGCGCAGGTGCACTCAGGGCGTGTCCAAATCCACTTTTGCTATTTTAACGACGGAAAAACGGATTGAAATGGGTTGTCCCTATTCTCTTAATGAGTAATGGGCGTAACGTTCAATAAACCAATCAGAGTGTCATCTCCCATTCCCTTTAAGAGCGAGATGCGCTCGCGCCATGGCGGATTGATATTTACATGGCGGAATTTGTTGGCGGAAAAGCTGAAATTACCTGTTAAGTGGCCAGTCAATCTTTCAGTTGTCTGTGTTGGATGCAGGCTTTCAAATAGCTCCGCGCGATGAGTCAGTTAATATATATGTGTGTGTATTGGCACGATTGTTCAATTAATTAGCCAATTTCGTTCATCACTATAAGTAGTAATAGGCTGAATTGAAAATAGGTAGCCTAATTCTAATACACGCAATGACTATTCATCATTACATTTTTATATTTATTTAGCCTACACAATAATATTCTTTTACACTGTAATCCTTTTGTTTTTAATATTTGGCATGTTTGTGTGATGCGCATCCCTGTGTGTAATAAGCAAAGTCAACG
>RJVU01017312.1:2805648-2820394 GCA_003731715.1 Anabarilius grahami
CCATAAACTATTCCATGCTACTATATGTGAAAAGATTTAGGCATATCTATGTATACTGCTGCTTCAAAGTGTGAACTCAAACTTCAGCAACAATTTCACAGTAGTATTGACTGCAATCAATGCCATTACTGTAAAACACAAATTTACTATATTTTATCTTGTGTTCTTTTTACTCTAGAGAATCTTGGAGTTGGATAGCAGTGCAACTCATTATGAGTACCTGTATATTGATGAAGCAGGCTTCAATCTTCAAAAAAAAAGGAGAAGAGGGAGAAATGTGATTGGCCATCGTGCTACAGTCAATGTCCCTGGACAACGAGGAGGCAACATCACTCTCTGTGCAGCAATTTCTACAACTGGTGTTGTGGCACACAATGCTGTCTTGGGACCATACAACACAGCAAGGCTCCTACATTTTTTTTAAAACCTCCTCAATGAAATCCTCTTTCCGCAGGGTGATCAGGAGCAAATGGTGCGGAATTTTGTAGTTGTTTGGGACAATGTCCAATTCCACCATTCAGCACTAGTGCGAGAGTGGTTTGAGAATCACCCACAATTCAGGATGGTGTTTCTTCCACCATATTCTCCTTTCCTGAATCCAATTGAGGAATTCTTCTCCTCTTGGAGATGGAAAGTACATGATCGCAACCCTTACAACCAAGTAAGTCTTCTTCAAGCGATGGAAGAGGCCTGTGGAGATATTGGGGCACAAGCATGTCAAGGATGGATACAGCATTCAAGGCGTTTTTTCCCACGATGCATGACTCGTGAAAATATTTTCTGTGATGTTGATGAAATTATCTGGCCAGATGTAATTGAGAGGCATGATCAATAAAATAATTGATTCAATGAATGCAGTACATTTATCACATTATTTTTTATTTACCTATGTACTTATTTGCATTATATATATATATATATTTGTGTGTGTGGGGTGACAACTTATTGTTATACACCTGAACCCCTCATTAAAGAACTTAATGAAAAACATGTATTTTCATTTATTTCTTTGTGTATCTTCAGCTGAATTTGTTATAAAATCAACAGAGAACACACTTTTAGTTTTGATGTTAATATTGAATTTTAATAAATGCAGTACTAGAATAAAATGCTGTGAATACTTAACGGGTTCGCCAGCATAAGAGTGTGTTTAGTTTGCTGTGTTAACTGTTTTGAGAGCTGTTACCTGAGTTTGGAGAAATGTACCAAATCGATTGAGAAAAACTGTAATACTTATGACGAAAAAGTCTCTACACATCTGGCCTAAATGTTTATCTTATGTTAGAGGTTTTCAACTTCACTTGGCATTCAGATACAGTTCACACAGGTGCACCTACATAAAGTATAACAGTGACGCTGCTATCACATCTTATAAATTACTAAGGTGACACATATACAGTTGCAAGAATAAGTATGTGAACCACTTGCAGAATCTGTGAAAATGTGCAAAATTTTAACAAAATAAAAGATCATACAAAATGCATGTTATTTTTTATTTACTACTGTCCTGAGTAAGATATTTTACACAAAAGATGTTTACATATAATCCATAAGACAAAAAAAATAGCTGAATTTATTAAAATGACCCAGTTCAAAAGTTTGTGAACCATTGATTCTTAATACTGTGTGTGGTTACCTGGATGATCTATGACTGTTTTTTTGTTGTGTGATGGTTGTTCACGAGTCACTTGTTTGTTCTGAGCAGTTAAATTGAACTCTGTTCTTCAGAAAAAATCTCCAGGTCCCAAAAATTCTTCAGTTTTCCAGCATTTTTTGCATATTTGAACTCTTTACAACAGTGACTGAATGATTTTGAGATCCGTCTTTTCACATGGAGGACAACTGAGGGACTCAAACTCAACTTTTAAAAAAGGTTCAAACATTCACTGATGCTCCAGAAGGAAACACGATGCATTAAGAGTCGGGAAGTGAAAACTTTTGAACAGGATGAAGATTGATTCTTATTTCGCTTGAATATAATTTTTTTTCATTTAGTACTGCCCTTCGAAAGCAACAGAAGATACTTGCATGTTTCCCGGAAGACAAATTAAATACAATTTACCTTGATCTTCAAATTCCAAATGTTTTCACCCCCCATCTATTAATGCATCGTGTTTTTTTCTGGAGCATCAGTGAATGTTTGAACCTTTTTTAATAGTTGTGTTTGAGTCCCTCAGTTGTCCTCAGTGTGAAAAGATGGATCTTAAAATCATAGTCACTGCTGTAAAGGGTTCAAATATGCAAAAATGCTGGAAAACTGAAGAATCTGCAGGACCTGGAGGATTTTTCTGAAGAACAGAGCTCAGTTTAACTGTTCAGGACAAACAAGAGACTCATGAACAACCAGCACAAAACAAAAAAACAGTCGTAGATCATCCAGGTAACCACACACAGTATTAAGAATCAATGGTTCACATACTTATGAATGGGGTTATTTTAATAAATTCAGCTTTTTTTTTTTGTCTTGTGGATTATATGTAAACATCTTTTATGTAAAATATCTTACTCAGGAGAGTACTAAATACATTTTTTATCTCCCTTATCTTGTTAAAATTTTGCACATTTTCACAGATTCTGCAAGTGGTTCACATACTTATTCTTGCAACTGTAGAAATGTCGTACTCCAGTCGTGATTGCGAATCAATTTCTGGTTGATCGACTACTTTAGACGTCTCATCGTTGGACTCGAGCTCAAAATGATACGGTAAAATAGATGCTATCTTTTCTGTCCATACATTGTATACAATGTCTTATGAATTGATAGCTGTCATTCAGTTATGGCAATGGGCGCACGGCGCGCGCAGTAGGCCAATCACAAAGGATTGGGCCATCTGACCAATCAGAGCAGTGTAGGCTCATGGAAAGGTGGGGTTTGGAGAGACCGATTCTTTGAACTGCTTCTCACGAATCGTTTACAAAAGATTGAAAAGAGGTGAAATTAAATGTATATTTTGAGAAAACATAAGCGTTTTTTGTCCTTGCATGCATGTAAACCTGTTGTAGAAGACTCTCAAAACAATATTAGGAACATTAAAAAAGGCATAATAGGGGCAAATTAATTTGTGTTCTGAAGATGAACGAAAGTCTTACAGGTTTGGAACGACATGAGGGTGAGTAATTAATGACAGAATTCTCACTCTTGGGTGAACTAACCCTTTAAGTTATCTCAAGTTAAATCCAGGAAAGTTATTCTAACGCTAATAATTTTTTTTTAGTTTTGGTAGCTAATTGCAAAAATCATTTTGTACAGTGTGTGACAACTAGCCCCAGCCTCCTCTTTTTATATGTCATCATTTCAAAAATGAAAAACCTTCTAGCAACACAACATGATGCATTAGCATAGTCTGTCTCTCCCACTCTTCAGCTTTGTTCTGGATGGTGTTGGTAGCTAAAACGAGTTCGCATTGTGCTCCTTTTTGTAAATGTGAATCCCATTTTGTCAAAAAACTATCCTGGAAGCAAATAAGCACAAAATGTGGTTGTGCGAGATCTCAATTTTTAGCTTGGTTAAACACCTGCATGCGGATGTGAAGTGCAGCTCATGCTCACATTAGTTTCTGCATGTTTTTCTGCACTTTGCAGGTTTCACTAACTGCCATTAATGGTTGAGAGATTGCTCGATTTGCCCACATGCTGTTCTACAGCATTCTCTCTTTAATTTATGGATAACTTAAATGACATGCTAATTGTCATCACTACATAATCAGTGTGACATATAGTGTAATTTGATTACATTACAGAAGACTACAGCATAGTTTTACTGTATTCATCACTAAAATGTGCAATGATATTATCCACTTGTGCAATGTGTTGTGATTCCCTCAACAACAGTTATATCTGCCGCACATACATGTGTGTGTGTGTGTGTACACAAGTGTGGGAATCACACTGTAAGAATGCGTGCGATCCTGATCTGGTTATTAGTACCTGTTTGTGAATTATTGTGATAAGCATTTAGATGGAAATCAATCAGATGGCGTTACCTCGCGTGAATAATGTGAAGAATGATGTATTTCTGAACATGTTCCTTCAGCTTTGATTTTCAAACCAGATGGGGAAAAAACTAAACAATTTGCATAATATTAAATGTAATATTTGGTGTGTTTTTCAATAATATGAGATGCTTGTATGTTAACATCTTAACATGCATGTTAAAAAAATGAATGTTAAAAGTGTATGTTAAAAAAGTGTCAAAAAATGACCCTTAATAGATCAGATCATTGCTTTAATCTTGATTGAAAAGCCCTGATCCAAGCATAATGAAGAAATGTCATACAAAACGGTTTTAAAAAATCTGTCTTTTTGATTTGTCTGCATATATACTGGTCCTGAATGTTATTTAATACTGTTTTATTTTAAACAGATGTCAATGCATTTAATACACTCTAAATCAATTAAATAATACCGAAAAATAACTAAAGATTTACTTGATTATTGTAGTTTTTTGTTTACTTCTAAACCTCTAACAAAAATATGTTCTAAGAACGTTTTGATTAAGTTATGGAAACGTTTTTTCTGAGTGTTCTCAGAGCATTCAAAACTTTACTGCCATTATAAAGCTCGGATGCGTCAGAATACTTATTAATATACCTCCGATTGTGTTCATCAGAAAGAAGAAAGATGGCTTGAGGGTGAGTAAAGCTTGGGGTAATTTTCCTTTGAAAGTGAACTAATCCTTTAAGTTTTGTGGTTCAGTCCCATTCTACGTCTTCCCAGCATGCTCTGAGAATTTTAATAGCCCAATTTAGACATTCTACTAACTAACTTTGCAACTACATGTCAACTACCAGTCATTAGAGTATTAGTAGACTGTCTGCTTAATGTCTGCTATATAACGTTTTATTTCAATGCTCCCAACAGACATTTTAATGACTGTAAGTAACTTTGCAACTACATCAACTACTAACCTGAACCCTAGCAGCCTTCTAACAGTCTAGTAATACTATAATGAGAGTTACTTGACATGTATTGGTAACCAAACAGTTGATGGGCCCCATTGACTTCCATTGTATGATAGAAAAAATACTATGGAAATCAATGGGGCCAAAAATATCTTCTTCAAAATATCTGCTTTTGTGTTGAGCAGAAGAAAGAAATTCATACAGGTTTGGAACAGCTTGAGGGTGAGTAAATGATGTCAGAGCTATCCCTTTAAATAATTGATCATACTTTACCATATAATTTGAGTATTCATTTTATTCATTTATTACATTAATTCTACAACTTCCAAAACACTGATCAGCAGTACTAGTTAGCTTGTTGTCCTCTTTGTGACACACGCCACAGGACTAGTCCATATATAACGGTTCTTTTCAGCAACATGAACATAATATTTAGTTAGCATCTACACTTATTTATTGTTCTGTTTTAAGGTTACACATTCAGTTTAGACACCTACTTTAAGATTTAGACATGAAGATAAGGGTGATGTTTACTGCCTGACAGCAGTAGCCTCAGTGTAAATCTGTCCAGTTTCAAACTGATAACACAGCACAATTTTCAGGGGCAACAGAACAAGACTTTACTGTTCATGACTATAAACATTCAACCTTTTTTAAGTTTTTTTTTCTTTTATGCTCACCAAGGCTGCATTTATTTGATCCAAAAAACAATAATATTGTGAAATATTATTACATATTAAATATATTTTTAAATGTAATTTATTCCTGTGATCAAAGCTGAATTTTCAGCATCATTCCTCCAGTCTTCAGTGTCACATGATCCTTCAGAAATCATTCTAATATGCTGATTTGCTGCTCAAGAAACATTTATTATCATCAATGTTGAAAACAGTTGTGCTGCTTAATATTTCTGTGGAGTTCTAAAGAACAGCATTTATTTGTAATATAAATCTTTTGTAATTTTGTAAATGTCTTTAATGTCACTTTTGATGCATTTATAGGATTANAAGACTTTACTGTTCATGACTATAAAACATTCAACCTTTTTTAAGTTTTTTTTTCTTTTATGCTCACCAAGGCTGCATTTATTTGATCCAAAAAACAATAATATTGCACAAAATGCTGGGTTAAAAACAACCCAAGTTGGGTTGAAAATGGACAAACCCAGCGGCTGGGTTAAATGTTTGCCCAACCTGCTGGGTAGTTTTATTTAACCCAAATATTGTTTAAAAATTACTGTATTTCTTGCTTAAAATGAACCCAAAATATGTTGGAAATTAACATTTATTAATATGTTTAATAAACAAACATTTATTAATACTTTTTTTGAATAATATTTAAACAATAAACATTTATTAAATTGCTTATTAATAAATGCTCATCTTTTTTATTATTATTGTTGCCTCTAGTAATTATGAGTCTGATTTTTAATTTCCAACCTATTTTGGGTTCATTTTAAGCCAGACATATAGTCATTTGTAAACAATTGTTGGGTTAAATAAAACTACCCAGCAGGTTGGGCAAACATTTAACCCAACTGCTGAGTCAAAACAACCCAATCGCTGGGTTTGTCCATTTTCAACCCAACTTGGGTTGTTTTTAACCCAGCATTTTTTAGAGTGTGTGAAATATTATTACATATTAAATATATTTTTAAATGTAATTTATTCCTGTGATCAAAGCTGAATTTTCAGCATCATTCCTCCAGTCTTCACTCTTCAGTGTCACATGATCCTTCAGAAATCATTCTAATATGCTGATTTGCTGCTCAAGAAACATTTATTATCATCAATGTTGAAAACAGTTGTGCTGCTTAATATTTCTGTGGAGTTCTAAAGAACAGCATTTATTTGAAATATAAATCTTTTGTAATTTTGTAAATGTCTTTAATGTCACTTTTGATGCATTTATAGGATTAGTTCACTTCAGAATTAAAGTTTCCTGATAATTTACTCACCCCCATGTCATCCAAGATGTTTATGTCTTTCTTTCTTCAGCCGAAAAGAAATTAAGGTTTTTGAGGAAAACATTCCAGGATTTTTTTCCATATTGTGGACTTCAACAGGTATCATTTGAATCAGGGATCATTGATCATTCAACAGACGAGCATTTGTGGTTAAAAAGTAAATACTTTTTTATTTTTTTTAGGAAATGACCGATCGTTTCGCTAGATAAGACCCTTATTCCTCGTCTGGGATCGTGTAGAGCCCTTTGAAGCTGCACTGAAACTGACATTTGGACCTTCATCCCGTTGGTAGCCGTTGAAATCCACTATATGGAGAAAAATCCTGTAATGTTTTCCTCAAAAAACTTAATTTATTTTTGACTGAAGACATCATGTATGACATGGTGGTGAGTAAATTATCAGGATATTTTAATTCTGAAGTGAACTAATCCTTTAATGCATCTTTGCTGACTCTTTTTTTTTTTTTTTTTTAAGAATGAAGAACTATGACTCGGCTTCATTCCCATGTGGCCATCAAGTCTCTAAGGGTTGGAATGCACACAAGCACCTGTCCTGTAATTCATTTACTCATCTTCTGGTCCTCCATATGTTTGAATTAGCTCATTTACATTCTCTCCTTTCCCCCAAAACATCCCAAAAGAATAAAAAACTTATGGACATTTGTCTCAGTGAAAGGGGCATAAAAGTCACTCCTTTCAAGATCAAAATGAAAAGTGTCCATCTGCCGAAGAACTTCTCTTTTCCCAAATGATGGATCATACTCTGAATTTGACAGGAGAGATATAGTGTTCATCCCTCACTTTTGGCCTCTTCTTCTGTTTTTATCTTCTTTTATTCAACAAATTTGCTCTTTGCAGTCACCTTTTTATGACATTTTCAGAAATGGAGCTTTAGAATTTTCATTCACATTGTGCTCAATTGAAACTGGAGTTACATGATAAATCAGGTGCCTTTTACTTGGCGTGGTTTATCCAAGTAGGAAATGTTCATGTATGTGTATATACAAATCATATCAATTGTTTTGATCAGGAAGATCTAGAAGGTGTTAAATTGTAATTTCACTGGCATAATAAACCCAGATCTCTGTGCTCACTTTGTCTCTATGGTTTATGCCATATTTCTTTTTAAATAAATTAATTAATTAATTAATCAATTAGTCAAATAGTAATAAATTAATGAAAAAATTAAATGTATGTTTAACAATGTTCTATTGACATTACTAAATTTTTTTAAACTAGCATACATAATCTTTTTCACCATATGAATAACAGAGTTCACAATTTTTCTCCCACATATTTTTCTTCACATACTTAGTAGACGTCTAATTTTATGAAATATGACCTACTGCCATTTCTTACATTTCTGCTGTGGTAACCATGTTCTTTAGCAACTGATTTTGCTTAGGTATGGATAATTGCCAGAGAGAACTTTTCCTTTAGATAGACAAAAGTGAAATGTTAAGCATCTCAAGAAGGAAAAAGGAAAATATAAGTTACACAACAGTATGAGGGTGTAAGAATAAGTGTAATAATTATTTTTTTAATAAATTATTTCCCTTTCAGCAAGCATCTGCAAGTTCAACTTTCTGTACAAAAAAAAACATTTAGTACCTATTTTCCAATCTCTCTGATTCTGATGTATAGGTCTAGTGTTATTTTAATGTTACTGTGCTTTAAGACTCCTACATAAACACATTTTCACATGTGAAATTTAATATCTGTAATTAATGTGTATAATTTAATATCTCTCGTGACGCTTTGCGGACTCTGCTCTGGCTCATGTGTTTTGGAGGAGGCATGGCTTTGGAGACACTCTGAAGGAAGAACGGGACCTTATGCTTTCAAACTAGCCTCTCCGAAATTGCCTACTCTAGCTGTAAAAATATTTTTGCAAAGAGTTTGATAATTACAGGAATTTTTATTACTGCCAAATATTTTATGTGCTCCAAATATTGGCTAATATTCCCCTCTAGTACATTTAAAAGTATTTCATCCAGCTGTGATAGTAAATCCTTGAACATATTCTGGAGATTTCTCCGGTTTCCAAGGAAACCTTTCACAAAACTGTCTGATCAAACCTTTGAGATACAAGGACAGCAGAGCCAGATAGTCATTGACTTCTGTGGTACATAGAAAACTAACCAACGAATCAGTCGCCCCTGAGGTTTCCCTCCGTGAGCAAACATGCTTTGTCTACTCCCTTTATGATAAATTAATCCTACGTCTCATGTGATAATCAAAAACGTATATATGGTAGACCATAAGCTGGCCTTGGAATAGCCAGAGGGCAGAGGGATTGTATGTAATGCTGTGACAGAGGAGGAATTCAACTCTTTGCTGTTTATTGACACCACAGGGATCCAGATCTAATTTATACAACAATCAGGCCAGAGAGCAGGACTCACTCTGAATTAAAACCAAAAAAAAAATGAACTGAAAGAAATCGCAAATTTACCAATGGTACTAGCTGAATGCACTTAGTGCATTTGCTTCCATATTTCTTTCATAAATTAGAGCTGTTTGCTTAGGCAAACTTCACTATTGTTATTGCTCATATTTACTCTAATTCTTCCTCCCCAAACAAAACTTTGTATGTGCTACAGACAGAAACAATGCCTCAATTTAATTGCTTTTATGATTTTTGTGGCAATACAATGGGCCATAAAAAATGTTTTGACTCGCCACCAATATCTTGGGACCAAAACAGAAATGTATTTTATTTTTATTTCATTTTGTAGATAGATAGATATATAGAATGACAGAACGATAGATAGAACGATGATAGAACGATAGATAGATAAATTGATAGATAGATAGATAGATAGATAGATAGATAGATAGATAGATAGATAGATAGATAGATAGATAGATAGGTAGATAGATAGATAGATAGATAGATAGAACAATAGAACGGTGGATGGATGGATGGATGGATGATAGAACGATGAATAGAATGATGGATGGATGGATGGATAGAATAATAGATAGATAGAATGATATATGGAATGATAGAATGATAGAACGATCGATAGAACAATGGATGGATGGATGGACGGATGGAATGGTAGATAGAATGATAAAACAATAGATAGAACAATGAATGGATAGAACGAGAGATAGATAGATAGAATGATCGATAGAATGATAGATAGAACGATAGAACGAATGATAAAACGATAGAACAATGAATGTATAGAACGAGAGATAGCTAGATCGATAGCATGATAGAACGATAGATGGATGGATGGAACGATAGATAGAATGATAAAACAATAGATAGAATGATGGATGGATGGATGGATGATGGATAGAAGAATAGATAGATAGAATGATATATAGAATGATATATAGAACGATAGAATGATAGAACGAACAACAGATGGATGGATGAGGGATGGATGGAATGATAGATAGAATGATAAAACGATAGATAGAACGATAGATAGATAGATAGATAGAACAACAGAACGAATGATAAAACGATAGATAGAACGATAAATGGATAGAACGAGAGATAGATCGATAGAACGATCGATAGAACGATGGATGGATGGATGGATGGATGGATGGATGATAGAACGATAGATAGAATAATGGATGGATGGATAGAAAGATAAATAGAATGATAGAATGATAGAACAGATACATAGATGGATGGAACGATAGAATGATAGAACGATAGAACAATGGATGGATGGATGTATGGATGGATGGATGGATGCAACGATAGAACAATGGATGGATGGATAGAACGATAGATAGAACGATGGATGGATGATAGAACGATAGAACGATGGATGGATGGATAGATAGATAGATAGATAGATAGATAGATAGATAGATAGATAGATAGATAGATAGATAGATAGATAGATAGATAGATAGATGAAGTGAAGTGAAGTGACCCATACTCGGAATTTGTGCTCTGCATTTAACCCATCCAAGTGCACACACACAGCAGTGAACACACACACCGTGAACACACACCCGGAGCAGTGGGCAGCCATTGCTGCGGCGCCCGGGGAGCAGTTGGGGGTACGGTGCCTTGCTCAAGGGTCTCACCTCAGTCGTGGTATTGAGGGTGGGGAGAGCGCTGGACATTCACTCCCCTCACCGATAATCCCTGCCGGACCTGAGACTCGAAACCATGACCTTTGGGTTACAAGTCCGACTCTCTATCCATTAGGCCACGACTGCCCCATAGATAGATAGATAGATAGCAATTAGATGGGACATTATACTCCAGTGACCAAAAACCGCCACTTTGCCATCAAGTTCAATTTAGTTTTCTCTCTTTTTCTTCCTAATTATCCATCACTAGGGTTTTTGCTGTTTTCCACCTTTCCGTGGCTCCTAGACTTCACAAAAGCTGCTGAGAACAAGGAATTGTGTCTGTGTGGATGAAGCACCATCCATCAATTAACCTCCTCTGAGACACGCAAACTACCGTGAGTAGAAGTGGAAAAATGCTGGTGGGGTGAATTCTCATCTTTGTCTGTCATAATCTTTGCATTTGGGAGAGACGCATCAGTATGTGAGGATCTAGAAGTGAGCAGCTGATGTTTGGCTGTCTGTCCATCATCATTTCTAAATCTCTACTGAAACTACATGTGAATCGTCTCTTGAGCGGATGGGCATTTCGTCCCTGTTGTGGTTGTTTCATGGCAGGTTTCACTGCATGTTCTGTCAGATCTGGGGATTTCTCAAGTAACTAATTCTGATGCAAATGAGCAAAGGGGAATAGTCTAGGGAGATGTTGATGCAGAGAGGTTTATTGGTGGCAGAAAAAAAGCAGATGGCATCTTTCACAAGTCCTCTTCTTAAAGCAGTCATATCATCCTTTTTTTTTTTTAGATAAAGGAGTTCATTGTATTGCGAAAACAAAAAAACTTTTAGAACTCAAAAGCTTCCAAATCCAAACCTGTTCAAAAACCCCTTTATTGAAAACAAGCAGCAAAAACATCTCATTCTGAAGTCTAAAGGCCTGTACACACCGGGACGAATATCGCACGCGTTTATCGCCAGCGTTTTTCGAGACGTTTTTTTGTGTTCACACCCAAGCGATTTTCACTGGCGATGCGCAGAGTGAAAGTGCAAATTCCCTCCCTGCCAGTATGTGGCGCTTGTGCTTAACGGTAGTGCAAATAAACATATTTACGATATTAATAAAAAGTTAAATAAGATAAAAATGCAGATATAAAATGGCATATATAATACACATATGAGAGATGGTAGTCAGAAACGGTAGTGCAAATAAGTCACAATGACAGTAGTGCAAGTGAACGGTAGTGCAAATAAACATATTTATGAAATAGACATTCTCAACTATAATTCTTGAATGTAAAAGAAAAAAACAAACAGTAAAAATACAGAAATAATACACATCTATTATTGGTGTGGCCAAGAACTGGAAGAGCACCCATAGCGTGCGTCTCAATCAGCTCCCTAGTTCTCAGGGCACTGATCAGGCACATTCATTTACACGGTATACTGATACACGACCTAGGAAGCTATAGGGAGCTGGTTGAGACGCAGGGATAGTTTGTAGGGGTCTTCCTCGTCTACTTACTTCCTCTTCGTCGTCTTGGTATCAATGTGTGCTCGGCAAGACCGTTTTGTGCTTGAGCGCCACCAAGTGGTGTTTTACTGTAACTTCAGCAGCTCCAGGCAAGTGAACAAAAGCGCCACTCTCATTGGTCGGCCAGTTTTTAACGCGGCGCGTCAAACCAAAAAAACAAACCCGAGGCGTTTTTTAAAAAATGACGGTTTTACGCCTCGCGTTTTTCGCGTCGGTGTGCACACTCACATTGGCGCCCGTTGTTTAGTCACGAGGCGTTAAACGTCGGCGAAAATCGCGCGCGATATTCGTCCCGGTGTGAACAGGCCTTCACACTATCTGCATTAGTTGAGGAAATTAGTTGTGTTACATCATTACGCCAGTAGGTGGCGACAATTGACTTTTCAGTGAATCTTTGAATAATTCATTCAAGCGATTCATTCGAAATACCAATTCATTCAGCAATGAAACGTGACTGGCTTTATGTATGAGCTACTGAATTATTCATAACACTGATTCAGTCAGGAACATTACTACTACTACAGTAGTCGCATTTCCACCGCAGGAACTTTCCCCAGGAACTATAGGGGCTTTGGGGTGGTACTCGGTGTGTTTCGACCGCAGGAACCAGGGTCTAAATGAAGTTCCAGCTAAATTTTTCCCCCTCAGAAAGTCCTTGCTCACAAGGTAGTACTTTTTCAAACTTCAGGAACTTTCGGGGGGTGGGACTTGGGTGCTGAACATGCTGATTGGTTGACTCCACGCAGCATTTTATTTCAACCACCATTTTTAAAAGTCTGTTGCGGTGCGTGCAGTAAGAGTTGTGTGCTAATCGAATCAACAATGAAGTTGAAAAAATACAACAGATGGACTGACGATGAGGTTCAACCTTTATTAAGCTTATATGCAGAGGACGAAATCCAGCTGGAACTGGAAAGCCACGCGCAGTTCTACGTCACACTTCTATGCACTTTCGTTCTTGTGGACTTAAAATGGCTGCCGTGTGCGCGTGTCTGTTAAGTCCACGAGACCATAGGGCGTCCCATTCATCAATTTAGGTTTCAGAAGGGTGCTCGCGAGTCCTGTAAGTTGTGAGGTGGAGTCTCCATGGATCGGACTTGTTTGTTCAGCACATCCCACAGATGATCGATTGGATTGAGATCTGGGGAATTTGGAGGACAAGTCAACACCTTAAACTCATTGTTGTGCTCCTCAAACCATTCCTGAACCATTTTTGCTTTGTGGCAGGACGCATTATCCTGCTGAAAGAGGTCAAAGCCACCAGGGAATACCGTTTCCTTGAAAGGGTGTACATGGTCTGCAGCAATGCTTAGGTAGGTGGTACGTGTCAAAGTAACATCCACATGGATGGCAGGACCCAAGGTTTCCCAGCAGAACATTGCCCAAAAGCATCACACTGCCTCTGCCGGCTTGCCTTCTTCCCATAGTGCATCCTGGTGCCATGTGTTCCCCAGGTAAGCGACACACACACACCCGGCCATCTACGTGATGTAAAAGAAAAGTGATTCATCAGACCAGGCCACCTTCTTCCATTGCTCTGTGGTCCAGTTCTGATGCTCACGTGCCCACTGTTGGCACTTTCGGCGGTGGACAGGGGTCAGCATGGGCACCCTGACTGGTCTGCTATGCAGCCCCATACGCAACAAACTGTGATGCACTGTGTATTCTGACACCTTTCTATCAGACCCAGCGTTAACTTCTTGAGCAGTTTGAGCTACAGTAGCTCGTCTGTTGGATCGGACCACACGGGCCAGCCTTCGCTCCCCTTGTGCATCAATGATCTTGGCCGTCCATGACCCTGTCGCCGGTTCACCACTGTTCCTTCCTTGGAGCACTTTTGATAGATACTGACCACTGCAGACCGGGAACACCCCACAAGAGCTGCAGTTTTGGAGATGCTCTGACCCAGTCGTCTAGCAGTCACAATTTGGCCCTTGTCAAACTCGCTCAAATGCTTACGCTTGCCCATTTTTCCTGCTTCTAACACATCAACTTTGAGGACAAAATGTTTGCTTGCGGCCTAATATATCCCACCCACTAACAGGTGCCGTGATGAAGAGATAATCAGTGTTATTCACTTCACCTGTCTGTGGTCATAATGTCATGCCTCATCAGTATACGTTGACAGGCAGTATGACATCGTATTTCGGACCGAATGCAATGATTGGACAAACTTTTTTGGTACTGAGACTATTAAAGAAGAATAATGTACTTTATATATATATATATATAGACCATTTGATTGCTATCAGGATGTGAAGAAAGTTTCAACCATAACAAAAAGTGTTTAACATTCCCCTTA